>JBCFYV010003508.1:6003514-6311087 GCA_039000515.1 Timema cristinae | reverse complement strand
AAAAGTGTAAGTTCAATATAGATAGACGTTAAGGATGTTAAATAGATGGTACAGGGCACCGCACAGACCTTCTCTTTAATATCAAAATAAAGACATTTACTAAAAACTGGATCCACCTCGGTGAAGTGGTTAGCTTTCGCGCTACTTTCGTGTGAACTAGAATGACGAGGACGGAGAGATGGACGTTAGAATCTCATCCGGGTTGAAGTGGGGGTAGTTTTCTTAGATTATTTTCCACTTTCCCCCTTTTCAAAATTGGGCTCAATTCCTCTAAACTCAAACTTCCCATTTTCTAGCCTACTAGCGTAATTTTTAATTATGCGTATAACCCAACCGGTATTATAACATGGTGCAAAAAAATTAAATAGTAGTACTAAAATCTCTTAAAGCATTTGAAACGTTTAATATACATTGATACAGTAACACTTCACCAATGACTATAAAAAATTTCATAATATATACTGTTAGAGAAACATCAAGGAAAGAGGAACATCTCTGTTCACCAAGAGCATAACAATCTATTTCTTATTTCTTATTGCTTCAATATATATATATATATATATATATATATATATATATATATATATGTGTGTGTGTGTGTGTGTGTATGGGTGCTCATATATCAAAAACTATTGGTTTCATAAAAACAAATTTCAGTTTAAAATAGTTTTAATTTCGAAAGTACTACAATTTGCAGTAATAAAACATTTCGTAACTCAAATAGTTGCGGATATATGATCAAAGTTGGAACTTTCTTCTAAGTTAAAGTGACCTTAAGGTCATTTTAATGGGAAAACGAGAGTTTCCATTTGGATTGTTCTTTTAAACAGTGTTTGGATACATAATTGAATAAAACTCTTAAAATCGGATTATGAGAAAATCTAGTATATTTATTTTGCCCTTCACTCTTCAATAAACATTCCATAGTTTTAGGGTTTAAAATCTACAGTAATTCCAAAAAAAATACCTAGGGGGGAACTTATTAAAACCCTGGGTTCCAAGTATTTTGTAAAATTGTTCCTGTTCTAGTTAGGGATATAAAGAGACATATCGACAAATTGACGGCATCGTGAAATCTTTTATTAGTTTCAGGGGTTTATGAAACGTTGACATTTCCAACATCTTGAATTTGATTTTTTTTTTTTTGCGATCACAATATTTCTATTTTTTAGGGGTCTAGATAATGTAAAAATGATACAAAGTATGTAACAATCATATAATTAACAAACAATTTAGATTTTTCATAAATATTTCATAGTTCCTAATTATAATATCTAGTATATATTTAGTTAATTAGTTAGCTAGTTAGTTTATTGATTATCTAAATTTCATTAAAATATTGACACTGTACTTATTACAACTTTCACTTATTGAAAATATTGTTTGAAATATTATAATTTTGAAAGTTTTTTTTTCATTTCATGTCAATATAAATATTATATTATTATTATTTACATGTTATTATTAGTTTTAAAAATATATTTTATGTTTAAAGTATAGTTGTTGAGTTAATAAATAGTTAATGTACTTCAGTGAAAATAAATTCACTTACTATGTATTAATTCAAACAAAAATGTATAAAAATATATATTATATTGTTCTGGAAAACACATTGACAGTGAGATAGTATGGAATTGAGAACCCTAGTCGGAGGAAGTAGAAAGTTAATTTTTACCAGGGGCTACACTAGAAAAATTTTACAAATGGTTAGCAATAATTAAAGTAATAATAATCAAAATCATCCACTGTTTCCAGTTTATGGCTAGGTCAATTTAGTCAAATTCCTCCATCTTCCTCTATCCTTCCACAATTCTTCTTCCTTTAATGTATTCCATTCTTCTACTCTCATTTGCACACTTTCTGTTATCTGATCCTTCCATCTCTTTCTTGGCCTGGCTTGCGATCTTTTTCATACATACTTCATTTCAATCATTTTCTTTGGCATCCTCTTCTTTTCCATCCTCATCACATGCCCATACCATCTTATTCGTACTTCCTCTACTATCTTTGTTTCCTTTTCCCAGATAACTTCATTCCTAGCTTTGTTTTTCCTTGTGACAGCTAACAGGAATAACCAATACAAGTTTGTATAAGTCACCGTCCAAATCCGATTACAGGACAAATTAAATCGGCCTAGGCCAAAGTGATATGTCCTAAGAGCATCAGGATGTACTAGTTTAGCCTAGTCTAAATTATTTTATCCTGAAATTTTGGCCTAGCTCATAGGATAAATTAGTATAGCTTACAATTTTACTAGGCAAAATCAGGTTTAGGCTAGCTGACAACATTTACGCGTGAGCTGTGAATGATGAAACCAACCTGTCCAAGGTTGATTCATCTTATGGGTTAATAAGAATGAAAAGTAGTACTGCCTATAAACATCAGGCTATATCGGTTTATTCTACAAGTGGCAGGATTTATTAGTTTGATCTAGTCCGATCTAGTTTGTCCTGGAAATAAGGTTTGGATGGAGACATATATATATATGGAGCCTCGTAGAGGTTACGTAGATTCAGGATCTCCCTAACTGAGTTTTTCCAAGCCCTTGTCTCTAACTCGACTATGAGTTCATTGCCCCAGGGTCTGTTTGCGCCCTGGTAAAAATAGCCGTGTGTGTTTGCGCCGACCTTATATTCAAATCCTTCTTATTGTTTTAAGGAAGGTAGATGCTTTTATTAAAAAAAGATTATGCTATTTTATCTCAAAAACTTTATGCTTTATTCCTCCCCACCACCACCCCTTCGCCCCGGAAGAATATAAATATCAGATAAATGACTAACCTAACATAACCTAACCTAACCTAGCCTACTAACAATTCTTCATACTAGTAGTTCTGAATCAAGTTATATGACAAAAAATCATCATATACCTTTTCTTACTTAATTCTAGTTGCTGGTATCAAGGCTTTTTCTTCTACAATATACAGCATTAGCTGTCTTCCGTTTTGTTTCTTCGCATTGTAAGTATTTCCTTTGAAGCTGCAAGGAGCATATTCCATAGAATAATGTTATGAAAATCTTTTTGCACTCATCAATAAATAGATGACATTTAAGACCTTATAGTGAACAAGATTCTCCCTTGTAGCATGTACCAACTTGTCTTAGGTGCATTATGTTCATGGTGCCCGGTTGAATATATAACTGACCAATATGCCTCAATTTCTTAGCTTGGTTTGGCTTATTACAGCTCTTAGTGTGTGGCATTATAACTTATTTTTCTGTGCCATCTACAGGATATATTTACCCAGGGTTTTGTTGTGTATTTACTACTTCAGCTAAAAAAAAAATCACCATTTGAGGCATCCATGAAGTGATCCTAGTATAGTAAAGTTTTAAGCCATTGTGTAATGATATTGGTTTGGATCCCTCTAAAATAGGTAAAAAGTCATGGATGAAGGTAATTTTTCTTTAAAGTAACATATGTAAAGTATCCTTTTATGATTCATCCATGAAGAAACACGGGCTTTTCAGAAATAATGTGAAAAGGATTAAAGCATTAATATATATTTTTTTCTGTCAAAAGAACAACTCCGCAGTATTTAGCAAAGGATGCCAATTCCCTATACCAATAAGAAGCTAGCCTTCACAACACCTGTCGCCAGGACTCTTTCTATCAGTTAGTTTTTACACTTGAGACGAGGGAACCAAGAGGCAAGGGGTATGTCATATATAAGCCGCTTGTGCGTATGTTTAAGCGCACAAATAGACAAAAAATACACACATTCGCACTAGCTAACACACACATCCACAAGCACTCGAACTCGCACTAACAAATACAAAGTAGCAGTCTAGCACAAAACGCACTGACACAAGCATTTAATTGGAGTATGTATCAGTAATTAACAGATGTCATTTGAATAAACCGTGTGAAACAACAGCCATGAATAGTTCTCTTTCTTTCATTGATTAAATATACCGATTTAATTAGTGCTCGACCTCGGAGCAATTAACAGCTGGTTAAAGGGTATCTATTCCGTATAGTGATAATAGGCGCTCGACCACGGAGCTATAGACAACAGAAATATTATCACAGCAATATTATATCTGGAAAAAGTCCGTAGTGTTTCAACTGCGTTATTAACAACTTTAAAAGAGGCTTTATCATTAGGAACTCCCACTTCTTAATTTTTCACCTTTTTAGTGATTTTTGTTTTTCTAATTTTTGAAAGTTTTATATCATGATTAATTGGGGAATTGTTGAGAAATTTACAAGGAAATTTATACACATGGTGCTTTTCACACATCAACTTGTTACAAGTTATGCTACTAAATTTTGTATACCCTTTCTTGTTGCATTTCTTTGCTGCGCAAACGTTTTTAATAAAAACCTGGATCATTTTCAATATCCTCTCCGCTAATATCCCTCAATTAACGCTCACTAAGTGTTGTTTCTATTAATTTGTTGTGGTGCAAACGTCCTTTCAGATCTTAAGGAGAATCTGATTCATTCTTCAAATGTGTAGAAAATGTTAAGAGAGACAACTCCATTAAACTACTTGATGATATATCAATTTGTGTAAGTGTTAATAAATATGCCTTTAGATTATTAAACGGAATATCTTCCCCAGAAACTGATTCGTAATCATCATCCTCTTCAGTTGCAATTATGATACCATAATAACACTTGTCTTGGTAGCTCATTTTAATACGTTGATTGTTCACTAAACCATTTCTTTCATCCACTAATAACAAGTATTTTGATGAAAAAACGTTATTTGTGCCATCGTCCCTAGAGTACCAAAACATCCATGGCTTTAAGAATCAATCTGGAACACACACATAAAAGTTGAAATCTTGTTGAGTGAACTAGAAGAAGAAGAATAAAAGTAAATGTTGCTATTATTATCAGACATAATACAGTTTAGTAAAAATGTAATAATACATAAAATTATAAAGTGTATAGATAAACATAGTTTAGGTTTAAATACGCCCAATATAAAAATAACATTATATCTATTAATTTCAACTAAAAATTTCTTGTGTTAAAATGACTGGTTTATATTAATTTTGATACAAGCAAAAAAATAATTATTAATAACCTTACAACCATTTGCCGTAGAGATACGCCAATTTTAGACAAGAAAATAGTTTTTTGCAAGTCATAATTCAAAATCATCACAAATTGAGATACAACCCTTTGTGATTTTACCGAATTTGTGTAGTATCTCAAAGTCATGGTAAGATATAACATGTGTGCTAGCTCACATTAGTCAAATGTAGCATGTGTGTTAGCTCAAAATGGTCTGATATAACATGTGTGCTAGCTCAGGGACCTGATCAAATGTAACATGTGTGCTAATTCACAATGGTCAGATGTAACATGTGTGGAAGCTCAGAAACATGGTCAGATGTAACATGTGTGCTAGCTCACATTAGTCAAATGTAGCATGTGTGCTGGTTCACAATGGTCAGATGTAACATGTACGGTATATCACAATCAGGGTCAGATGTGGCATGTGTGGTATTTCACAACCAGGGTCAGATGTAATATGTGTGGTATTTCACACCCAGGGTCAAATGTAATTTGTGTGGTATCTCACACCAAGGGTCAGATGTAATATGTGTGGTATCTCACAATCAGGTTAAGATCTAACATGTGTGGTATCTCACAGTCAGCGTCAGATCTATTATATGTGCTAGTTCACTGTAAGGATAAAGTTTAACATTCCTTTCAAAACAGCCACCTACGTTCTGAGGGTATGAAAACATTTATTAATTATGAATAGTGAATTATTATCTCTGTCACCTTAAAATATACTTGATAAACCACACGTGTCAAATAAGATTAAGCACCCAGCTGTGTAATAAATGTAAACAAATATCTTAGTCTATATGATAATATATAATAAATATTATTATTTTAAAATTGTTATTTATACAGTTATCGAAAGAAGAAATCAGATGTCTTGTAAAAGTGGCAGTGCATTTACTTTTTACAAATATTAATCAAATAATTTATAAGGTATGGTATAACCTATTTGATTTATAGTTGGGATAGAAATATTGAATTAATATTAATGATCAGCTGGAATATAGATTTTTTTAATAGGAAGCTAATACTTGATGCGTAATAATACATTAGATTTAATTTATTTTACATAATTAATGAGGGGATCGATAACATAAATGTGGGCGTTCCCCAAAGATGCAAAGTCGGGTACGCCATAGTTACTGAACAGTGTTTTCAGACTAAATATAACATGACCCGAACACTTTTGTCTTATGTTATTCAGTAAACTTATAAGCTTCTTCTAAAACAAAAGTTAAACGAAACATTTTTGTATCAGAAAAAAAGTTTGATCGAAGGGATATATTTATAATTCTAAAAATATAGAAGTTAGTTTCAAATTATACAAATAACCTTTAGTTAATACATTTAGTACATATAAGCCCAATTTTCAGAAAAAAAAATTACGGTTTTGTTGGTAGTCTCAACTGATCTAAAAATAAGGATGTACTATGAACACACCACTATTGAAAATGTGCTTCTTATTGATCGTGTGTACTGCTTTACTGTTCATTCCGTGATAGTTGCTGTCATTATTTAAAGTTTCTCTCTAATGAATTAGCTGAGAAAACATGGCTCATAAGTATTAGGCCTAAAATTTATTAGATAAAGTACCTACGTTCATGTATTCATATGTCAAGTATATATTATATATATAATACTTTTGTGTATCTCGACGGCTGATGTGAATGTTGATATCTTAAAGATCAATGAAGCTATATTTTTAAAATGTTGATTAGCTTATAGTTAGTTTTCGTTCGCTCTGAAACGTTCTGTAAAGAGTTATTCAACCACATTATGCACAGCTCTTAGGGCTCAATCATTCAGGCGTTTTGTGACGCGCGTTCTTTGGATACACAGGGACGCGTCATTTATGTCGTTCTCTGGATACACAGGGGACGCGTCATTTATGTCGTTCTCTGGATACACAGGGGACGCGTCATTTATGTCGTTCTCTGGATACACAGGGGACGCTTCATTTATACCGTTCTCTGGATACACAGGGGACGCGTCATTTATGCCGTTCTCTAGATACACAGGGGACACGTCATTTATGTCGTTCTCTGGATACACAGGGGATACGTCATTTATGTCGTTCTCTGGATACACAGGGTACGCGTCATTTATGTCGTTCTCTGGATACACAGGGGACGCGTCATTTATGTCGTTCTCTGGATACACAGGGGATACGTCATTTATGTCGTTCTCTGGATACACAGGGGACGCGTCATTTATGTCGTTCTCTGGATACACAGGGGATACGTCATTTATGTCGTTCTCTGGATACACAGGGGACGCGTCATTTATGTCGTTCTTTTGATACACAGGGGACGCGTCATTTATGTCGTTCTCTGGATACATAGGGGACGCGTCATTTATGTCGTTCTTTGGATACACAGGGGACGCGTCATTTATGTCGTTCTCTGGATACACAGGGGACACGTCATTTATGTAGTTCTCTGGATACACAGGGGACGCGTCATTTATGTCGTTCTCTGGATACACAGGGGATACGTCATTTATGTCGTTCTCTGGATACACAGGGTACGCGTCATTTATGTCGTTCTCTGGATACACAGGGGACGCGTCATTTATGTCGTTGCGATCTGAAAAGTGTGTTGACTTATGACCTATAAATCACTGCGTCAAAAATGATTCAAGACGGTCTAATATGACGCATGACATGTGTAACTTGTATAAAAATAAACGCCCATAACGCGCGTCAAGAAACCCCTGCATAAAGGACCTTTTCTCAAGAGGTCCGCACTCAATCCTGACCAGAGGCCAGGAGGAGATGGAGGCTGTTATAGAATCTAGAATGTTCTAAGGATATGTTTCCTCTATCTTAGAATACCAATATATCAATTAAAATTAAAATGCCTATTTTTTAATCTAATAAATGAAAAATAATGTTAAGCTATCACAGAGTTAAATAATATTATTTATTGAATTTGGCAGACACGCAGCCAAAGGGGGATTTTAGGGGTTACGAAGCCCCCCCCCTCCCCATTCATGATCTCAAGGGATAGTACTTAATTTAATTAAAACTAAGATACACCTTTTGAAGATATTTAAATAAGAAATTATATTATACTATCATTCAGCCCCAAATTGAAAAATAGATAATATACCCTATGCTTGCAGGCTGTAGATAAATTTAAAAACAAATTTGACAACGCTTATTATGATTTATCTACCTCATCCTGTTTCTTAATATTTTACATTTGAAGGCTTTGATAACCAATCCTCTAAAAAAAAATAATTCATAATAACATTAAAAGCATAAACAACTTTCGGAGACTATTTGTAATTCTTATTAATATTTAACCTGCTCACATCCTACTACCCGCCCTGGCTAACCACATATTCAAAATGATGAGGTAGGAATCGATGAGGTAGAATTATAGAAAACGTATCCGCATTTGCATGGATGGAGAAAAGATAAACTATTTAGCGATAATCACTTCTGTCTGCCTGGTCTGGGTTCTTAACTCCACTCCCTCCCCCCACTGGGAAACCAGACAAGAAGATATTCACGCCTTTGTCCACGTATCTGTGTATCATGGGTATTTTTTTCTATAAATGCTTATGCCAGTTTGTGCTAAAGATATTTGTAAAAACCCAACTAATGGATCGTGTCGAGTTGTTTGCAGTGGAAGGTAACATTCAAAAAGCACAGGTCGACTTTTTCCGTCATGGGTGTGTGCTTAGAGACCTCTGGTTGTCTACCCTCCTAGAAAGTGCACAGCTCGAACCCCCCCCCCCCCCTGGAGGATGATACACCACTAATGTTATTACTTTCAACCCTCCCCTTCATTTCCTTGTTGATTCAATCAACTCCCCCTCCCCTTACACCTCTTCCAGAAGGCTGTCGCAAGGCCCGGGATTGCCGCGTCTTCACGGAACTGGGCGAGGACTCAGGAATATCACCCTCCGTCTAATGGCTTTAATAATTTTAATAACTCGTTACAAGTCAGTAGAGACATACAACTGTTCGATTGGTCCAAAGGTTTTTGGAAGTTGTGTACGAGTCCATCTTTCAGATAGATTACTAAAACAATAAGTGTACAATCCTAACAGGTTTTAAGACGCGGTGCTAAGTATGTATATAAACTGTAAAAATAATAATTACAGTGAAATGTCCTGATAGTGGACACCTATGGTCAAAAAACAGAACGCATAAAACACATAATAGTAGGTAGATAAGATGAAATGCGATTGTATATGTGTGCAAGAACAGAGAATAGATTGCTGGAACAACCCCCACTGATGGTTCGTAAGGGTTGGGAGGTGTTACTTTGAATTACCGTAGTCATTAATACGCAGGCAGTTTTAGAAACATTCCCTACAGGGGTTCGGTGGACCTGCTTACACCTTCCGCGAGATAGGGGCATTCCTGACATTCCTAGAACCCCCCGCTGTTTAGAGATTGTTACGCATACATATGCTTCTCTAACAGTGTCCATGTGTGTTATTGAAATAGTCCTATTTAGGGTAGTTGTTTCAAAGAACCAAGCTTGTTTTGCTTGAAGGTTTATTCAACAAACGTTATCAGCATTCAATAGATTTTGAGCTTTCACTGTTTAATATCGAGCAGCATAAGTAAGGATCAGGAAGGTAGAATTTAAATAGAGTATACCAGCATTTGCATGGAGGGATAGTGGGGAACCATTCAGGGAAAAAACTTTGTAGCTCCGATAGGAATTCGAACCCTGTTGTCCCCATCTCTATCATTCTAGTATTATGATGCTAAATAATATTAATAATAATAATAATAATAATAACAACGGCCTTTATTTATCTGGCGAAGTTAAGGCGTTAGCCTTCTCTACCACTTGGTTAGGTTCGAATACAACATTGGTAAACAAACACATTTTAATAGTGGTAAATTCATATAAGTATAAAACCATTCTCACGCTCATTCATTCACTCATTTAAAGCTCAAGTAGTTTCAAGAAATCAGTTTAATTATTAGACCAGATAAATTGCCTAACCGCGCACTCGAAGGGGAGTCTAGATGATAGATGACGAGTAGAGTTATCTGGTTTGTTCCAAGTCTGTGATGCCAGGACAGTGACAGAACGAGCATATGTTTGAGATCTATGAATAGGAATATACATCTGTAGAGTGGATTCTGATCTAGTAGCTCAGCTGTGTTTATCTTTCAGAAATAGGAACGGTGAGGAGAGGTATTGAGGCTGAGATGTTGATACTAATACTAATAAGTGTAGTCTTCACCTTTCATTTATTCTTAAACAACCCACTTTATTAAAATACAGAGAAATATGGTTATGCTGTTTCAAGTTAAATATGTATCGAACACGTGTTTTGTGGTCGTTCTGCTAGATCATCTCTTAAGTCATTGTATACTACGTCACTGTAGTCAAAGTGTGGCATTATTAAGATCTGGAGCAGAACAATTCTCACAGATTCTGGTAGAAAATTCTTCAACCTTCTCAATGAATGTAAGCAGGCATACACTTGCTTGCAAATTGAGGATACCTGATCTGTCCAATTAAGATATTCATTAATAATCACAACAAGGTTTTTAGTCATCGATGTCGGTTGTATTTTGGCTACTCCTAATCCTATATCAGTCAGCAAGAATCGGTCTACATTCAGGAGTAGTCTGCATGTTTCTTTAAGAACGGATTGGATTTTATCAGGGTTCAATTTAAGGAACATTGTTTCTGACCAAGCATTTATTGCACCTAGGTCAGTATTTATTCGTTGTATGATATGACAGGGGTGAAGAAATTATTCTTAGAACGATTGGTGAATATACAAAAACATGATTGGTGTGTTTGGAAAATAAATATAAATACAGTAATCTCGTTGTTTGAAGCGGTAAGGCGTCAAGTTCGCAGTAGACTGAATAGTGACTGATGGGTGAAAGGTTGAGGTTCATATCTCAGTTGTGTGCATTGGGGAAGTTTTCCATTTCTATACATAATTTAAGATATAAGTTGAATGTATGAACACCAACTTCGGTGGCCACATGGTATAAGTTGTCATTTTCGTGTTAGACTTGACTACCGATGACAGAGAGATCGGTGTTTGAATCCCGGTTGGGTGTACTGAAGGTGATTAAAAACAATATTATTTTCTATGCTACCTCCCTGATAATGTTGGTAATTATCCTATAGTAGTTTCAACCTTCCTCCTTCCTAATTCACTATAGTAATTAGTACATGTGTGTACAACCTGAACAGGTAGTAAGACAGGGTGCTAAATAAATGTACGGACGTTAGCTATTGTGACAGCTTTCCCGATGTCGGAAAAAATGTGCACCGAGGGGGGGGGGGGGGTTGTACAAACAGTTTAGCAAATACAAATGATGAAAACAAGAGAAGGTTGGAGATAATGCAATTTAATGATATAATATACAAGACCAAAGGACATATAAACATATAGCACTTAATCTCAGAAAGTACTTTGTCTTATATAAACTCACTATGATAAGTGGCAGCGTTGCCTAAGTCTAGGCCAACTGGGGGTGAGAAACTCCCAAATAACAACGCAGACTACAAAGCTACGTAATAAACAATACTATAAACTAGGTAAGTTGGCCGCGTAGGCAAGGTTAGTTCGTACATCAGGCAAGTCCTAGTTCTGTTATAATAGAGAGCCCTGCACAACAGCTACAACCTTTACACAGGGTAAAAACAACTTACTTGAATATACAACACATACGGGATAGTCCTGGAAGGGACGCGTCCCACTGGTTGAGCACCTGAAGGGTGACCAGTACAACCTTACTTAAATAAGAAACTAATGACTGCCGCAACCGCGCCCGTGGGGCAAAGGCGGCTCACGTCCAGTGTACTTTTAAAGAGAGTTACAAAATTAAATCTAAGAATCAACCAGGGCCAATTATGGATAGAACATGCGACCCATTGGTTAACTACCCAACTCATATATAGGCCATGACTTGTAAACCCAATTAGGCCTGAATCTGCGGCCTCCATATAACAAGAACTATCGCCTGCCCTGGCAAGCTACCACAATAAGGCACCTATGGTCACATAATACGTGCCGTGGGATTAAACATCCCAAAGTGAGCCTGGCCATTAAGGACCAGTCTCTAGGGCGCGAGAGGCGCGCTACACCGCAAGTGTATAAGTACCTTGCTTTCCTAATAAGGGAGAGTCTACTCTCAGCCTATCCTATATAACTAGTCATACAATGATATCATAACCGCGTCTCAGAATAGACACGTTATATTCCTCCTCTCTATCTCTAATGATTAATTATACTAACTATCCTGCGAGGACATTGACTAAACCTAACAGTTGAGTTTTAAACTTGGAGTTTACTCGTGATATCAAGCCCTTGAATTAGGTTGGCCCTGCGACTTCCTTCTGTCCAAGGGACCCATTTCCCTTGACCGCAGGTCCGATGTAGATTATGTAGATTACGTAGACCAGATGTAAACGCGTGGCCTGTTAGCGTGGTGGAGGTTTCCCAATCGTCTCCTGACGTGTTCTGCCATTCTTCAAGCAAGCAGGCGAATATATAGTTGGCAGAGCCCACGTGGTGAAGTGGTGCGTAGGAAGGGAAGGGGGATCTTCCCGAAGCTTCTAGGAGGCTAAGGGGGATCTTCCCGAAGCTTCTAGACGGTCGAGGCACGCTGGTCGTAGGCCGCCATGAAGCAGTTAGTCGGTTTGAAATCGTGGTCGAAAGCGGAGCTCTCCTCGCTTTCTTTCTGTGTTGTGTTAATAGCTGGGGCACCGAACTCTGAGGTTGACTCGGCGCAATAGGTATGTAAACAGAGACATATATTATGGGCGAGGCATTTAACATTAGTTTGTTATTGTTACTTTTGATAATACGCAGGCACTAACAGAATATACGTTCTTTTTCATTCGCTACTTTTGAACGGGGCTAAAGCAGTTTAGCCCGTTACAAATGTGTTTGAGGGGTCTAAAAACCTTTAATTTGTATAAAAATCACAAAACATCAACTCTCGCTGGTGTTAACTACAATCTCTGTGATTTAGCTCCTTAGATCTATCCTTAGATGAACTTGATAAAACATTACAATTAGATAGAAAATTTAATTCATTTCAAATTTGGTGTTCTTAAATATTTGAACTGTACCCTTAATCTCAGTTCTAAAACAGCAAAAATACAGAGATAAAATTTATTGGTTTTATAAACATTCATCAATATATTTTATGAAGCTATACATACAACTACTCATATTACTCATGTCAGATTTAACCAGGTCTTACAAAATTGCTTCAATATTATGTTTTAAATATTATTACAAATCACATTGATTTTATAAGTAAATGATTTGGTAGACATTTTAAAAACGTTACATTTTATAAAACTTTATTTATAGTAACTTACACAAAGGATTTAATATGTAATAAAGTGTTATATAAGTTTTGTTTCAATTTTAATAACTTTTAAGGGGAAGGGAACAAACAAATAGTTAATAGGGAAACAAATTTTACAGGTATGGTGTCCATATTGGCATCTAATGGAAATTCACATAATGGGCTCTAGTTATTTTCGTCGACATGAGAATTGAACCTAAGACCTTCATGAATTAATCAGATAGCCGAAGCTATCATTTATGCATTTTAGTGAGGCTAGCACCTCTTAGATATCATATTCTGAAAATTGAAAAATGACACCTAGACACGGGAATCGAACCCGGGACCTTCGGCTTAGTACGCCAATGCTCTTACCACTGAGCTATCCAGGATTCATCCCACGCCCATGGTCATTCTTCACTCATATTTTAAGGCAGAGTCTATGATGGACTTGTGGAAGTCGTCAGCTTATAAACATGTGATTATATAAGATCACAGCCATCAGACAACGCAGCCACCTGCGACTCGGTAGTTGGCATGATTGCAGCCAATTGACAATTATATTATAATTGTACGGGATGCATATATTAATTAATGGGCACGGGACGAATCCTGGATAGCTCAGTGGTAAGAGCATTGGCGGACTAAGCCGAAGGTCCCGGGTTCGATTCCCGTGTGGGCCAGGTGTCATTTTTCAATTTTCAGAATATGAGACTAAGAGCCAGTTTCATAGTCAAATTTAGTACGCCTCAAGTGCGGCGCTACACTAAGTACATGACGACACCTACCTAGACCACAATGGAATGGGCCAGTTTCCTATGTGAGAACGGCCAATTCCATTTTGGTTTAGGTAGGTGTCGTCATGTATTTAGTGTAGCGCCACACTTGAGGCGTACTAAATTTGACTATGAAACTGGCCCTAAGACCTTCAGTTTGATTCAAATTTCTGATGTCCTTTATCTACATTTAGTTCAATAGAAATCTAACAATTGTCCACAATTGCCCAACTACTTTTTTTCTTCGATGTATTGAACCAAGAGTATTTTAAATGAAATCTGACAGTTGGCAATGTTTGCCAAACTACTTGTGTTATTTGTGTAAGCCGAAGCTTTGCTTATTCTATAGTGATTTTGTTATTTTATTTATCTTGTAATATATTGTCTATTTCTTAAGTAGTTCCGGTGTTCTGGCTACTTATAGGCCTCCCCGAAAAATAAATCCAGGGATCTTGGGTAAATGGTCTTGTTTTTAGGTGCAGCGTCTAACACGCCTTTGTATATTTACATTGTAATTACGAGTAAAGTTAACATTTAGAATCTACGACATTTGCATTGAGGGAGAGTAGGAAATCTTTTAAGTAATAACAAGCAGAGTATATCCGGATAGTATCGGAACCCGGAGCTTCCTGTACGCCTTTCGGCTGTTGCCCGACATAGAACATCTGACTTGACAGTTATGCCACGCCAGGTTGTCTATGAAAGGGCTGATTTGTTGTTTGAGTACCGAGTCACTGTCGTGACTCTTAACCTCGTGAATGAAATTAATACCTATGAAATGAAACAGATGCTTCCTGTACTGGTGTAATTCAGACTATTATGATAGCAGGGGCTTACACAATACGACCTCCTGTCGAGTAAATGCTCTACTTATTGGTATAAATGGTCGCTAAACTATTTAGAAAAAGTGTTTAAATGTGGCGTAGTTTCTAGGACGCTAATATGGCCACTTGATGATAAGTTCTGATTGTTCTGCCATTGTTTTAATTGTTTTTCCACGTGTGATTTTCACTGTAGTGTTTCCAAACTCTATATGCTAATGCGATCGTTAGGAGAAGATCTATAATGGCTGCAACGATGTTTTTTTCATATAATAATAGGTTCACCACTCTTCCTCAACGAAAATGCACGTGAATTTTCAATTAATAATATCTTCCTTGTCCTGGCTCTATTAATATAGTAAAATAAAATGGTCATAATTTCTAGAATTATTGTTCTGTGATGATAAAATTCTTTCATCCCTGGTCGGGTGAAATAATATGATGAGTGGTTTCTAAACGCTTCCAATGTTTACAGCCTTCAGAGACACATAATTATTTGCAAAAAAAGAATAAAAATTAAACACCTTTAATGATTTAGTCCGGTTTGCCATTGGTGGTGAAGCGAGAGTTCAAATCCCGACTGGGTGAGTTTTTTCACTCGTCATCCGCGCAAATGCAAGTACTTTTACCACAAACTATACCTCCCCTATTTCCACCACATTAGTGTAGTAAATCTCTGGATGGGTAGTAAGAGACGGTGCAAGCCAAACAACCTCCAATCTACTCTTAAGTATTCGACCACAGAAGATGGAACGCCAAACACGCATCATTTCCCTCAACTCCATGTCTGGGAAAATATACGTTCTTTGTTTTTATCATTTTATGTATTTTACATACACTTTCTGAAACGATTGATTGTACCAGCACACTACTTACAAACAAACTTAAAACTGGAACAGAAACAACACCAATTC
This sequence comes from Timema cristinae, assembly GCA_039000515.1. Classification (NCBI taxonomy): domain Eukaryota; kingdom Metazoa; phylum Arthropoda; class Insecta; order Phasmatodea; family Timematidae; genus Timema; species Timema cristinae. The sequence continues at coordinate 6,295,246 of JBCFYV010003508.1, read as the reverse complement.
CTTACACACTTCGGTGGTCGCATGGTCCAAGTTGCTACTCTCGCAAAATACTGGATTTCAAAATACGGAGAGATCTAGGTTTGATCCTGGTCAGGTACCGAGGGTGGATCTTCCTATTTTTTCCACTCTCCTACCATACAATGTGGGTACACAACCCCTAAGTTCAACCTTGGTACGTTAGTGTGATTGGTACGTAGGTATATAACTTGAACTGGTAGTAAAAAGCGGCGCTAAGAAAACAAAATAATACACATTGTTACGTGCGGAACCCACAATTCATGAATGATACATCTCCCAGCCATGATGGAAATTGAAGCCGGGAGCCATAACTCTGTAACTAATTTATTTGGCACCGAGTCTTACTACCCATTCGGGTTATACACTTATTCACTAGCTATGATGATTTGTTTGGAACTAGGAAGGTTGAATTAGGAGAAAGTGAAACCGCATTTGCGTGGGGTGGAGGGGGAAAACCATTTAGGAACCCCCAATTCACTTGACCGAGATTCTAACCTGTATATCTCCATCCTGGGCAGTCCAGCTCAACACGAAACTAGCGCGTTAGCTAACTATGCCACCGAGACGGGTCTTAACTCGGTAGGTAGACACATTGAGACATAGTGTCGAATGGAGCTATAGGTAAAATTCACATGTCCATGTGGATTAAATATTTATGAAGGTTTACACAATCGTTTTAAAACGTACACAAACAATTAAAATGTAAACAGTTTGACACCAACTATTTGTTTGATCAGCATTGTTTCTATTTTGTGACCCAGAAGAGGGCGTTGTCTCATAGTGTCCCTTAAACGTAACCCCCCCCCCCCTTCAAACTATTCCAATGTTTGGTTATTTAACTGCGGTGTAAATTAAAAGTTAGGGCAGTGAGAAGAGTGAGAGAAAACCTATGTTTTTCTTTCTGTGGTGAATGATTGAATGGACTGTATTGAAGCTTGATATTGATTCTAGGAATAGATGGAGGAAGTCATCTTTGACATTAATTCTATCCTCACCCGCTTTGGTGGCCACATGACTCAACGCCAATATACTAGACTGCCGATGGCAGAGAGATAGGGGTTCGGAACCCCGTCCGGGTGTACTGAGGGTGGTTTTTTCACTCTCCCTCCACGCAAATATGGGTATACTTCCTATAAATTTAACCTTCCTGATCCATAGCTCATTAATTAGCGTAACTAGAACATGTGCGTATAACCTGAACAGGTCGTAAGACCATGGTGGCTACATACAAAGTGAACAGGAGAAACCTGGATAAGTCAGGGAATATATTTATTTATGTCAGGGGAAACAAAGAAATGTCAGGGAATTTAATCAAAAATAAGTAAAAGACGGGAATTTAAATACTTAAACTAATGCTCCACCCAAACATTTATACAAAAGTGAGAAAATATGTTTCGCGATGCTTACCTATGGCAAGATCACAAATAATATCTAAAACACTAATTATTATTATTAGAAACATATATTATAAGAACGTTAATGTTTAGTAGCCGTTTCGAAAGTTTTAGAAATCATGGTATCACTGTAATAAACGGAAAAAAATGATACTCCCCACGAAAAAGGTAAAAAGGTAAAGTCACGAGTTTTTTTTAAATGTTGTCTGGAAAACTTGGAAAACCAGGAAATATTTTGATAACATTTTTTAGCCACCCTTGAAACGCAGTTCTAAAACACAAAAAAACACTCTCCTTGCCCACGATAAAGAAGTAAATGTAGCCTAATCAGTTACTAAGTTGTTTAAATTGATTTCCAATGGGACTTGACATTTACACGAATATATTTTATTAATACTCTAATTAAAATATTTATTTTTTCTGGATTTTTTCCCTGTACGCCTTGGGTTATTCGTTTAGATTAGTTGTGACAGTTAAATAGGAATGATAAAGGTATAACTTTAGATGATATGCACCCACATTTAAGTGAGAAAACCCTGAGGAAATTCCATCTTCATTGCGTTTGACCGCGATTTGAAACCCAATCACCACCTCAGTGACAACTCATTCTAAAACTAGATTGAGACGTTAGACCACACGATCACCGATGCGGCATATTTTCAAGTTATTTTGTTTTATGGTACGATCGTCCAAAGCCCATGAAATAGTTGAAATGATATCACCAGAATGAGAGAACAATTTGCCACTAGAGTTTTTCCTGAAGGTCGCCACATACGCGAGTAAAATATCTTCAACTTGTGGTATTTCTTAAGGAAATGGCGGCTCTGAAGCATCCGAACCACGAAAACAATAATCAATCATGGAACATTCTATAGTAACCCTGTTTTATATTTCTAACGCCACGTCTTACTGTGTTCCTTGTCTCCAAGCCTTACAGCAACCCATCAAGCCTCTATATTGAGATAAACACCCAGAGCTACGGTGTTACTTGTCTCCAAGCCTTACAGCAACCCATCAAGCCTCTATATTGAGATAAACACCCAGAGCTACTGTGTTCCTTGTCTCCAAGCCTTACAGCAACCCATCAAGCTTCTAATTTGAGATAAACACCCAGAGCTACTGTGTTCCTTGTCTCCAAGCCTTACAGCAACCCATCAAGCCTCTATATTGAGATAAACACCCAGAGCTACTGTGTTCCTTGTCTCCAAGCTTTACAGCAACCCATCAAGCCTCTATATTGAGATAAACACCCAGAGCTACTGTGTTCCTTGTCTCCAAGCCTTACAGCAACCCATCAAGCCTCTATATTGAGATAAACACCCAGAGCTACTGTGTTCCTTGTCTCCAAGCCTTACAGCAACCCATCAAGCCTCTATATTGAGATAAACACCCAGAGCTACTGTGTTCCTTGTCTCCAAGCCTTACAGCAACCCATCAAGCCTCTATATTGAGATAAACACCCAGAGCTACTGTGTTCCTTGTCTCCAAGCCTTACAGCAACCAATCAAGCCTCTATATTGAGATAAACACCCAGAGCTACTGTGTTCCTTGTCTCCAAGCCTTACAGCAACCCATCAAGCCTCTATATTGAGATAAACACCCAGAGCTACTGTGTTCCTTGTCTCCAAGCCTTACAGCAACCCATCAAGCCTCTATATTGAGATAAACACCCAGAGCTACTGTGTTCCTTGTCTCCAAGCCTTACAGCAACCCATCAAGCCTCTATATTGAGATAAATACCCAGAGCTACTGTGTTCCTTGTCTCCAAGCCTTACAGCAACCCATCAAGCCTCTATATTGAGATAAACACCCAGAGCTACTGTGTTCCTTGTCTCCAAGCCTTACAGCAACCCATCAAGCCTCTATATTGAGATAAACACCCAGAGCTACTGTGTTCCTTGTCTCCAAGCCTTACAGCAACCCATCAAGCCTCTATATTGAGATAAACACCCAGAGCTACTGTGTTCCTTGTCTCCAAGCCTTACAGCAACCCATCAAGCCTCTATATTGAGATAAACACCCAGAGCTACTGTGTTCCTTGTCTCCAAGCCTTACAGCAACCCGTCAAGCCTCTATATTGAGATAAACACCCAGAGCTACTGTGTTCCTTGTTTCCAAGCCTTACAGCAACCCATCAAGCCTCTATATTGAGATAAACACCCAGAGCTACTGTGTTCCTTGTCTCCAAGCCTTACAGCAACCCATCAAGCCTCTATATTGAGATAAACACCCAGAGCTACTGTGTTCCTTGTCTCCAAGCCTTACAGCAACCCATCAAGCCTCTATATTGAGATAAACACCCAGAGCTACTGTGTTCCTTGTCTCCAAGCCTTACAGCAACCCATCAAGCCTCTATATTGAGATAAACACCCAGAGCTACTGTGTTCCTTGTCTCCAAGCCTTACAGCAACCCATCAAGCCTCTATATTGAGATAAACACCCAGAGCTACTGTGTTCCTTGTCTCCAAGCCTTACAGCAACCCATCAAGCCTCTATATTGAGATAAACACCCAGAGCTACTGTGTTACTTGTCTCCAAGCCTTACAGCAACCCATCAAGCTTCTATATTGAGATAAACACCCAGAGCTACTGTGTTCCTTGTCTCCAAGCCTTACAGCAACCCATCAAGCCTCTATATTGAGATAAACACCCAGAGCTACTGTGTTACTTGTCTCCAAGCCTTACAGCAACCCATCAAGCTTCTATATTGAGATAAACACCCAGAGCTACTGTGTTCCTTGTCTCCAAGCCTTACACCAACCCATCAAGCTTCTATATTGAGATAAACACCCAGAGCTACTGTGTTCCTTGTCTCCAAGCCTTACAGCAACCCGTCAAGCCTCTATATTGAGATAAACACCCAGAGCTACTGTGTTACTTGTCTCCAAGCCTTACAGCAACCCATCAAGCTTCTATATTGAGATAAACACCCAGAGCTACTGTGTTCCTAGTTTCCAAGCCTTACAGCAACCCGTCAAGCTTCTATATTGAGATAAACACCCAGAGCTACTGTGTTCCTTGTCTCCAAGCCTTACAGCAACCCGTCAAGCCTCTATATTGAGATAAACACCCAGAGCTACTGTGTTCCTTGTCTCCAAGCCTTACACCAACCCATCAAGCTTCTATATTGAGATAAACACCCAGAGCTACTGTGTTCCTTGTCTTCAAGCCTTACAGCAACCCATCAAGCCTCTATATTGAGATAAACACCCAGAGCTACTGTGTTCCTTGTTTCCAAGCCTTAGAGCAACCCGTCAAGCCTCTATATTGAGATAAACACCCAGAGCTACTGTGTTCCTTGTCTCCAAGCCTTACAGCAACCCATCAAGCCTCTATATTGAGATAAACACCCAGAGCTACTGTGTTCCTTGTTTCCAAGCCTTAGAGCAACCCGTCTAGCCTGCTGACCTGCTAAAATTTACACATAACAAACACTATTTTAGTTGTACGCCAATAGTGTACATTTTAGATGTAAGCAAGATGATATTGTAATTGAAGGATAAATCTTTAATATAACATGCTTATGACTATTTATAACTTCGTGTTCAGGATGTACAATATTCCTTCCCAAGTGGCAGTATGAAAGCATGGAGGATGGCATACACGCCCTAATATGTTTATATTCCCATAGAGAGAGACCTTACAACCTACAACCATCTTCAACTAGGGAGCAGAGGTGGTAAGCTAGGGGTCAAACCTTGTCCGTGTAAGTAGATGTAAAGGTGTTCAGGCTAGACGCTCGTAGGCTATAAGGTAACTACACATGACTTTATGCATCAATTATTGATATTCTTTTTTAATAAAAGAAGTCGTTGATGTGGTGGCTGTAAGGTGTTGGAAAGAGTTGGGATACATCTTGGATCCAGTAAATGGTTTTAAGTTTTGATAGACTCTCATTTTCTGTAAGGTTAATGAGGGGGAGGGGATCTAAAATCTTGTATCTGATAATTGGTTGTAAGGTTTGATAGACGCCAATTGGCTGTAAAATTTTCTAAACGCTCATTGTCGGTAAGGCTTAGAGGGGAGTGGGGATCCACCATCTTGAATCCAATCAGGAGGTGGGTGAGGATCTGCTATCGTGAAGCCATCATATTAAATCCACCATTTTGTCGTATGGGGCTAGACACTAATTGGGTGTAATGTTTAGAGGCTGTAAGCTGAAGGAGGTGGAAGAGGTAGGTAGGATCTCACTGGAAGGGGTTGGGCGTATGTGTCAACACCAGTCTACTGGGTGGACGTCGATCTGGTAACTTCACCTCAAAACTGTGCCAGAACCGTATATTATACACTACTATTATTTTGTGATTTGGTTACTCTCTCAACTACACGAGTATAAATAGTTCACTTCACTAATTGCTTAGAATTGTTATATAGAGTCAAGTTCTTCATAATAATAATAATAATAATAATAATTGTATTTGAGATACTTTTTTAAGATTTTTACGAATCTTGAATTTTTCCAATACCATAGGATTTTATGGGTTTAAAGAATCTAGGCATAGAAGATTCAAGAATCCTATCTTTATTTTTTTTATTTTGATCACATAAAACTGAAATCGAAATCCCAAGTTAGGTTATGTCCACCATAAATACATACACCATTGTCTTTCCTCACAATCAGACCTATCCGAGCTGGTGGATATTATCTTGCCGAAGATACTTTTTTTAACCAGTAGCTGAAGATACTGTTTCATCGAACAAAGTGCGAGGGATCAAAGTTTCTTTTCTTATTGATAGAAAATAATGCGAGGGTGGTTCTGACGTCACAGGATGAAAGAGCAAGGGCAGATTGTCCCGGGGCTGACACGGGAATCCTCTCGGTGCGCCTGAAGGGTACACAACCCTCTATACTAATGAGGGGCTCCCGACCCACAAAATCACAGTATTGAGAAACTTTTTCTGGAGTTACTTAGGGGGAAATCATCCCCACACTCCCCCTGGAGGTTATTTCTCGATTATAGATATACTCGACGCACACACGTTTAAAAATAGAGGGAGAACAGAGATCTGGCTGGTTAGCATGGTTTCGTTGCATTTGAACTTTGATAAACCTTCCAAGTTCACTTATATTTAGAATAATTTTAGGATGAAATAAGGTGTAATGTATCCTTGAACGTGTACGTTAGTAAAATTGACTAATAATTGTTTATCTTCTATAACTATTAATAAAATGAAGTGTCTGTCTGTCATGAGCATTGAGCGATGTCTACCGCACGCAGAGGTCTGACATTTAAAAATTAGTAGCCCCTCTGCACCAACATGTGCATCTAAAGGCCAGAATGATTTAATTAATCAAAATCTGAAAAAACTAATAAAATATTAACACCATGAGAAACCTTTACTACTATAATTCATAGAATTTGTAATGTAGTTTGTTGGGCTTGGAAATTTGTTGCCATGGAAGTTTGGTAACCTTGGAAGCTTGATTGCCATGGAAGTTTGGTGGCCTTGGAAGTTTGGTGGCCTTGGAAGTTTGGTTGCCATGGAAGTTTGGTGGCCTTGGAAGCTTGGTGATCATAGAGTTTGGTGGCCTTGGAAGTTTGGTTGCCATGGAAGTTTAGTGGCCTTGGAAGCTTGGTGATCATAGAAGTTTGGTGGCCTTGGAAGCTTGGTGATCATATAAGTTTGGTTGCCATGGAAGTTTGATGGCCTTGGAAGTTTGGTGGCCTTGGAAGTTTGGTTGCCATGGAAGTTTGGTGGCCTTGGAAGCTTGGTGATCATAGAAGTTTGGTTGCCATGGAAATTTGGTGGCCTTGGAAGTTTGGTTGCCATGGAAGTTTGGTGGCCTTGGAAGTTTGGTGGCCTTGGAAGCTTGGTGATCATAGAAGTTTGGTTGCCATGGAAATTTGGTGGCCTTGGAAGTTTGGTGGCCTTGGAAGCTTGGTGATCATATAAGTTTGGTTGTCATGGAAGTTTTTAAGGCCTTGGAAGTTTGGTTGCCATGCAGAGTAAACAAGAAAATGTTTGTATCCACAACAAACACATTTTCTCATGTCGCCATCTAAATAGGTAGTAGGGGAAGTCGAACTGGCTTTTAAGGGAGCGAGTCTATATTTTGAACAGGGAAACTGGATTTCAGTTCCAATAAACTAAAACCTCTCACAACCATATTTAATGCCAATTAATTTATTAGTGGGCTTACCAATGTAATTTGAGCTATAATTTGTTAACCCCAGGATATGTAAATGGAGTTGAATGATTTGATGAAAAGTTCGAATTTGATTATTTACGATTGAGCTGCATTTTAGATATTGGCTAATTTTTACATTTTTTTAAATGTGTTGCTAGCAACATTCCCCGATACTTTTGACGCCTATACTTATTTAATAAAATTATAGTTGGTTTTCAGAGTGGTTGCTTTAAAGAGATTTCAGTATGATTACAAAGCTATATTTTTTTCATCTGCCCGGCTGTTTATTTGTTTATCCGAGTGTTTGTGTGCTGTGATAATTGTCAAATGCGTGGGGTAAATTTAACTACATTTGGCAGAGACATCCTTTAAGCCTGGATCACTCCGTTTATCCTGATATATTACACCATGGTCACATCTTATAAGCTATAGGGTCACCTGGTGGTCTAGGGGTAAGGTGTCAGACTTCTGTGCTCACGGCCGGGGTTCGATCCTCGGTCCCGGCACAGATTTATCTGATTTACAAACCCTTCCTACACCTCTGACAAGACATCTTGTGAATGTGGGGAATACCAGGTCACCACCGTGGTTCGGATTCCACGTTAAACTGTAGGTCCTTCATTTCATCTCACAATCACCCTACCATTACACATTAGCGTAAGTGCGTATAACCCGAACGGGTAGTAAGACGCGGTGCTAATAATAATAATAATAATAATAATAATAATAATAATAATAATAATATAAGCTATACCAGTTAAGCTTGATGCCATTTAGAGTAAACGGAGGTCACGTAGTTTTCCATTAAGTTATCCGTTTCAATATGGCAGACGCTCGGAAACATTTGTGTTCCACGATTACTGCCAAATGTGTAGACCGATATTAAAGAAATTTAGCAGGGGCATTACTTAAATCTAGTCCAAACGATATATATCCAATAAATAGTTTTTAAATCTGGTTAACATTTAATATGGTGATCCCACAAGATGAATTTGTTTAATAGATCATCTCAATTGGTTTGAATATACAGTATATCCTAAGCAATAGTCTTGTTTAAAAAAATAGACATAGGCCTGTATTGCGAGATTAACGTCTTAAAATATGTTATAATAACATACTGTTCACACAACTACTAATAAGATTGAAATAATAATAACTTAAAGATAGTGAGGTCTACTGTTCACAGAACTACTAGTAAGACTGTAGTAACGATAATAACATGGTGGGAGGTCTACTGTTCACAGAACTACTAGTAAGACTGTAGTATCGATAATAACATGGAGGGAGGGAGGTCTACTGTTCAGAGAACTACTAGTAAGATTGAAATAATAATAACTTAAAGATAGTGAGGTCTACTGTTCACACAACTACTAGTAAGACTGTAGTAACGATAATAACATGGAGGGAGCGAGGTCTACTGTTCACAGAACTACTAGTAAGACTGTAGTAACGATAATAACATGGAGGGAGGTCTACTGTTCACAGAACTACTAGTAAGACTGTAGTAACGATAATAACATGGAGGGAGGTCTACTGTTCACAGAACTACTAGTAAGACTGTAGTAACGATAATAACATGAAGAGAGGTCTACTGTTCACAGAACTACTAGTAAGACTCTAGTAACGATAATAACATGGAGAGAGGTCTACTGTTCACAGAACTACTTGTAAGACTGTAGTAACATTATAGCATGGAGGAGGTCTACTGTTCACAGAACTACTAGTAAAGACTCTAGTAACGATAATAACGTGGAGGGAGGTCTACTGTTCACAGAACTACTAGTAAGACTGTATAACATAATAACATGGAGGGAGGTCTACTGTTCACAAATAAAACTACTAGTAAGACTGTAGTAACGATAATAACATGGAAGGAGGAGGTCTACTGTTCACAAAACTACTAGTAAGACTGTAGTAACGATAATAACATGAGAGGGAGGTCTACTGTTCACAAAACTACTAGTAAGACTGTAGTAACGATAATAACATGGAAGAGGAGGTCTACTGTTCACAAAACTACTAGTAAGACTGTAGTAACGATAATAAATGGAGAGGAGGTCTACTGTTCACAAAACTACTAGTAAGACTGTAGTAACGATAATAACATGGAGGAGGTCTACTGTTCACAAAACTACTAGTAAGACTGTAGTAACGATAATAACATGAAGAGAGGTCTACTGTTCACAAAACTACTAGTAAGACTGTAGTAACGATAATAAACATGGAGTGGGGAGGTCTACTGTTCACAAAACTACTAGTAAGACTGTATTAACGATAATAACATGAAGAGAGGTCTACTGTTCACAAAACTACTAGTAAGACTGTAGTAACGATAATAACATGGATGAGGAGGTCTACTGTTCACAAAACTACTAGTAAGACTGTAGTAACGATAATAACATGAGAGAGGTCTACTGTTCACAAAACTACTAGTAAGACTGTAGTAACGATAATAACATGAAGAGAGGTTCTACTGTTCACAAAACTACTAGTAAGACTGTAGTAACGATATAACATGGAGTGAGTGAGGTCTACTGTTCACAAACTACTAGTAAGACTGTAGTAACGATAATAACTGAGAGAGGTCTTACTGTTCACAAAACTACTAGTAAGACTGTAGTAACGATAATAACATGGAGGGAGGTCTACTGCTTCACAAAACTACTAGTAAGACTGTAAGTAACGATAATAACATGAAGAGAGGTTCTACTGTTCACAAAACTACTAGTAAGACTGTAGTAACGTATAACTGGAGTGAGGAGGTCTACTGTTCACAAAACTACTAGAAAGATGTAGTAACGATAATAACATGAAAGAGGTCTACTGTTCACAGAACTACTAGTAAGACTGTAGTAACGATAATATCATGAAGAGAGGTCTACTGTTCACAAAACTACTATTAAGACTGTAGTAACGATAATAACATGAAGAGAGGTCTACTGTTCACAAAACTACTAGTAAGACTGTAGTAACGATAATAAACATGAAGAGAGGTCTACTGTTCACAAAACTACTAGTAAGACTGTAGTAACGATAATAACATGAAGAGAGGTCTACTGTTCACAAAACTACTAGTAAAGACTGTAGTAACGATAATAACATGGAGTGAAGGAGGTCTACTGTTCACAAAACTACTAGTAAGACTGTAGTAACGATAATAACATGAAAGAGGTCTACTGTTCACAGAATACTAGAAGACTGTAGTAACGATAATACATGAGAGAGGGCTACTGTTCACAAAACTACTAGTAAGACTGTAGTAACGATAATAACATGAGAGGAGAGTTCTACTGTTCACAAAACTACTAGTAAGACTGTAGTAACGATAATAACATGGAGTGAGAGGTCTACTGTTCACAAAACTACTAGTAAGACTGTAGTAACGATAATAACATGGAGGAGGGTTCTACTGTTCACAAAACTACTAGTAAGACTGTAGTAACGATAATAACATGAAGAGAGGTCTACTGTTCACAAAACTACTAGTAAGACTGTAGTAACGATAATAACATGAAGAGAGGTCTACTGTTCACAAACTACTAGTAAGACTGTAGTAACGATAATAACATGAAGAGAGGTCTACTGTTCACAAAAACTACTAGTAAGACTGTAGTAACGATATAACATGGAGTGAGGGAGGTCTACTGTTCACAAAACTACTAGTAAGACTGTAGTAACGATAATAACATGATGAGAGAGGTCTACTGTTCACAAAACTACTAGTAAGACTGTAGTAACGATAATAACATGGAAGTGAGAGGTCTACTTTTCACAAAACTACTATTAAGACTGTAGTAACGATAATAACATGAAGAGAGGTCTACTGTTCACAAAACTACTAGTAAGACTGTAGTAACGATAATAACATGAAGAGAGGTCTACTGTTCACAAAATACTAGTAAGACTGTAGTAACGATAATAACATGAAGAGAGGTCTACTGTTCACAAAACTACTAGTAAGACTGTAGTAACGATAATAACATGGAGAAGGAGGTCTACTTTCACAAAACTACTAGTAAGACTGTAGTAACGATAATAACATGAGAGAGGTCTACTGTTCACAAAACTACTAGTAAGACTGTAGTAATGATAATAACATGAAGAGAGGTCTACTGTTCACAAAACTACTAGTAAGACTGTAGTAACGATAATAACATGAAGAGAGGTCTATTGTTCACAGAACTACTAGTAAGACTGTAGTAATGATAATAACATGGAGGGAGGTCTACTGTTCACTAAACTACTAGTGAGACTGTAGTAACGATATAAACATGGAGGGAGGGAGGTCTACTGTTCACAGAACTACTAGTAAGACTGTAGTAACGATAATAACATGAAGAGAGGTCTATTGTTCACAGAACTACTAGTAAAACTGTAGTAACGATAATAACATGGAGGGAGTGAGGTCTACTATTCACATAACTACTAGTAAAAAAGCAAGAAGTTAATTCATCATTTGTCAGTATTTCTGAAGCTTTGTTTCTTCGAACATTGTCTTAACCCATCTGAACACATAGGTTGGATCTGCGGGGGGTTCATAGTTCTCAACTAACCTGAAATTGGGAGAGATACAGGTATTTCAGAATTCAATATAATTTATACCATCCAATTTCTAATAGCACTTAGCTCATGTTAAGTTCATGGAAATATACCTAGAAAAATCTCCATTTCGCGAACCACGAAAGTGGTTCAAAAACATTAAATAGTTTCCTTATTAAAATAGTTAAAGTCCTATTCCCAACCAACCTTTTGTACCAGCACTTCACATAGGAACTAATGCATCTCTAAGAAACCTGTCATTCCGTCATTAACTTATCACTATGAAAGAGAAAGAACTAATTAAAATTATTGTGATACACACGTTATGCAAACCACAGCAGTTACTTCACATCTATTGATATACTATTTCCATTATGAGCCTCAACACATAGTTCTCATCTAGTGAACACTACTTCCATTATGATCCTCAACACATAGCTCACATCTAGTGAACACTACTTCCATTATGAGCCTCAACACATAGTTCTCATCTAGTGAACACTACTTCCATTATGATCCTCAACACATAGCTCTCATCTAGTGAACACTACTTCCATTATGATTCTCAACACATAGCTCACATCTAGTGAACACTTCTTCCATTATGATCCTCAACACATAGCTCACATCTAATGAACACTACTTCCATTATGAGCCTCAACTCATAGCTCACATCTAGTGAACACTACTTCCATTATGATCCTCAACACATAGCTCACATCTAGTGAACTCTACTTCCATTATGATCCTCAACACATAGCTCACATCTAGTGAACACTACTTCTATTATGATCCTCAACACATAGCTATCATCTAGTGAACACTACTTCCATTATGATCCTCAAACCCTTGCTCACATCTAGTGAACACTACTTCCATTATGATCCTCAACACATAGCTCACATCTAGTGAACACTTCTTCCATTATGATCCTCAACACATAGCTCACATCTAATGAACACTACTTCCATTATGAGCCTCAACTCATAGCTCACATCTAGTGAACACTACTTCCATTATGATCCTCAACACATAGCTCAGATCTAGTGAACACTACTTCCATTATGATCCTCAACACATAGCTCACATCTAGTGAACACTACTTCCATTATGGGCCTCAACACATAGCTCACATCTAGTGAACACTACTTCCATTATGAGCCTCAACACATAGCTCTCATCTAGTGAACACTACTTCCATTATGATCCTCAACACATAGCTCTCATCTAGTGAACACTACTTCCATTATGAGCCTCAACACATAGCTCTCATCTAGTGAACACTACTTCCATTATGATCCTCAACACATAGCTCTCATCTAGTGAACACTACTTCTATTATGATCCTCAACACATAGCTCTCATCTAGTGAACACTACTTCCATTATGATCCTCATCACATAGCTCACATCTAGTGAGCACTACTTCCATTATGGGCCTCAACACATAGCTCTAATCTAGTGAACACTACTTCCATTATGATCCTCAACACATAGCTCACATCTAGTGAACACTACTTCCATTATGAGCCTCAACACATAGCTCTCATCTAGTGAACACTACTTCCATTATGATCCTCAACACATAGCTCTCATCTAGTGATCACTACTTCTATTATGATCCTCAACACATAGCTCTCATCTATCGAACACTACTTCCATTATGATCCTCAACACATAGCTCTCATCTAGTGAACACTACTTCCATTATGATCCTCAACAAATAGCTCTCATCTAGTGAACACTACTTCCATTATGATCCTCAACACATAGCTCACATCTAGTGAACACTACTTCTATTATGATCCTCAACACATAGCTCACATCTAGTGAACACTACTTCCATTATGATCCTCAACACATAGCTCACATCTAATGAACACTACTTCCATTATGAGCCTCAACACATAGCTCTCATCTAGTGAACTCTACTTCCATTATGATCCTCAAAACATAGCTCACATCTAGTGAACACTACTTCTATTATGATCCTCAACACATAGCTCACATCTAGTGAACACTACTTCCATTATGATCCTCAACACATAGCTCACATCTAATGAACACTACTTCCATTATGAGCCTCAACACATAGCTCTCATCTAGTGAACACTACTTCTATTATGATCCTCAACACATAGCTCTCATCTAGTGAACACTACTTCCATTATGATCCTCAACACATAGCTCTCATCTAGTGAACACTACTTCCATTATGATCCTCAACACATAGCTCTCATCTAGTGAACACTACTTCCATTATGATCCTCAACACATAGCTCTCATCTAGTGAACACTACTTCCATTATGATCCTCAACACATAGCTCACATCTAGTGAACACTACTTCCATTATGATCCTCAACACATAGCTCTCATCTAGTGAACACTACTTCCAAGCATGCACTCATCAGCTAGTTTCCATTTATATTTCAAAAACATCTGAACGTTACACCTTAAACTCCAAATTATCTCAAGCGTTTGTTCCTTTAACAGCCAATGGACACTAACTACACTGGAACAAAACTTCATCATGGTGTTTGTCTTCCAATTCCGCTTCGAGGAGTTGTGACGTTTCCTTCTGTTGAGTGCCCTTGCTCAGATATTGCTGATACATTAAACTATTGGCTCCAGTACAGAATAGAATGTCATGTGTTGCCCCAGAGGGCTTCTTGATGGATAAAATGCTGTGGTATTTAAAAACCTTGCGTTTCAAATAAAACTACAAAACCTTTTTCATTGCCATTTATTCCGGGGCCCCGTCCCACATTGGGGAATTTTCCCGAAAACGTGGCCAAAATCCCTAAAACCATTTATCGACATATAAACTTTAACCAAGTGGATTTTGGGGTCGCTGATTATGAATCCGGTATCAAAATTATTAAATTAAAAATGGCCGATACAATATGGTGGATCCAAACTACAAAAAATAGGCTGATACGTCTAAAATTGAGTGGTTGGTTTTTTTTAGGGTTTCTAAGAAGGAATAAAAAGAAGCTATCAAATAAATATGTTTAATATCAGTAGCATAAGCTGCATTATTTATTTGTGTATTTATTCATAGAGTTTCTTGTGCCCAACAGGAAAACCCACACCAAGGTATACGTAAATAAATCAGTACTGATAATTTGGTAGAAAAATATATATAGATACGGATACAAAAAATTTACAAAAATACAAAATGTAGAATTGAAAATTGTTACAAACAAATGACAATTTACATACAGTACATGTACTCTACATAATATACAATATATACATTACTCGGAATCTGAACCAGAGTCAGATTTTTAAGAATTTTGTGACGTTTCTTCTGACTGTCCCACATTTGTGGATGGTATAAGTTTTATATCCTCTGCCGAGAGCTGTTTTAATTTTCTTTGTGGGAGCTTTCTAATACTGGATTAAATAGCCAAGCTATTATTTTTTTTTTTACGGTTAGAGTCGCGTCTAGCTATCGTATTCTCTAAACTAAAGGATAATAATTGGGCATGGGAATCTAACACAGAACCTTTAGTTAAGTACGCCATTGCTCTTGCTACTGAGATATCCAGGAATAGTCTCGTGCCCAAGGTCATTCTCCACTTACATTTTAAGGCAGAGTCTGTATTGGACGTGCGTAGATCGTGAGCTATGTATATATATATATATATATATATATATATATATATATATATATATGATCAATTTAGTTCACAAGCTGTCAGATAAAGCAGCCAACTTCTACTCGGGAGGGCTTTATGCTGCCAATGGTACATTGACAACTGTACGAATGAACATAATCACGATGGATTAAATAGATAGGCTGTTATATTTTATAGTTAAATTTATAGCCGCAACTAAATATAATATTCTTTAAATTTAAAAATGACACCTAGACATGAGAATCTATTCTGGACCTTAAACTTAGTACGTCAATGCTCTTAACTACTGAGTTATCCAGGAATCGTCCCATCAGGGCATCCACCCCAGACTCTGCATTAAGATATGAGTGAAGAATAACCCTAGTCACATGACAATTACTTGATAACTCATTAAGATATGAGTGAAGAATAACCCTAGTCACATGACAATTCCTTGATAACTCATTAAGATATGAGTGAAGAATAACCCTAGTCACATGACAATTCCTTGATAACTCATTAAGATATGAGTGAAGAATAACCCTAGTCACAGGACAATTTCTTGATAACTCATTAAGATATGAGTGAAGAATAACCCTAGTCACAGGACAATTCCTTGATAACTCAGTGGTAAGATCAATGTCATATTAAGCCAAAGGTCCTGGGTTATATTCCAATGTGTAGTTGGCATTTTTCAATTTTAAGTTTCTGATGCTATTTATCAGTGAATCTAAGGAGATCATCAAACAATTGAAAAAGTATTCCATTGTATTTATGTGTATTTAAAAAAATTCAAAATTTAATCAAGCCTGAACTCCTTTACAGATTTTTTCCAAACTCAATACCGAAAGTGTTTGTACCCTATCCTATTTGTTTGGAAATTCCTTCTTGAGAGTTCAAATTTACAAAAGTTAGAACCAAAATAAAATTTCTAATGAAATTCAATAATAGCTTTCACTAAAACAAGGCTTCGAACAAAAGAATCAAACTCAAACGTTGGCAGATACTTTTGGCAGATTCCAATTACCAAAACAACAAACTAAAAGCACATTATCGAAATTTAGGGGAACGGTGTGGAATATCTAACTAACACTTGCATATAAATGCGATAAAGCCCCTATTTAATTATTCTTAAGAGCACATGATTTCATATGAAATTTGAACGTATTAAATAACAATAAAAAATTAGTAAATACAGTAAAATAAGAAACATGGCTCCAAGAATAGAATCAATTTTTCACAATTGGATTTTACCAACTATTATACAAATTGTATTCACTTTAGTACAGCGTGGTATTTGGCATTACCGTAGCGTGGCACTTCAAATGGAAACAACGGTCAATTTTGGAATATCCCAACGGGACTAGAACGATATTATGCAGGGAGTATCTACAATTGAAGCTTTATAAAAAATTAAACCTATATTTGAAATTTAAATTTTATGTTTAGGCCACTTTTTCTGGAAATTTACCACTGTGTGTCCGTACAAATTTATAGCATTCTAAGCTGTTGCTTAACCTTCAAAATCTCCTTTACTCTAAATTAAACCAAGTGGCGCAAGGGGAGACTTACATCGCTTTGCATGATGGGAGATCTCAGTAAGTAATTCACTTATGTGACGTGATGCCTTGGAAGACTTCACTTCACTGTTCTGTTTGATGTGGTTGTCGCAAAGAGCGGCCATGTTGCAGAGTAACCTTGATGAATACTCGCGAACCGTTCTCCCTTATGGCAGTGTTAAAATCCAAAGAGGCAACAGAAAATAAAAGAAAAACGAAAACAATGAACCACCATTTTGAAGGTGCACGCAAGTTGACTCATCTCGGTTTGGCTCTTTTATTTTAAAGTCTCGTTTCCACTTTTACAAAATTGTTTTTCAGTTTAGTTATGTTCAGTAATTTCCTGAATTATTTTATATATAACTTTAATTACTGAGTTATTTTATATTTAACTTTTTTATTTAAATTAAATATATTACAGAAGCGAAATGTCACAAATTGGTAGTGTTGTGATAGTGCAAGATAATTGTTTTGAAATTTTATTTTGTTAATTAATGCGTGAATCGTTTTATATTTAACTTAATATAATTTAATGTGAGCTCTACATCTTTGTGACCAAGTGTTAAACACTAGCAAAATGCCACAAATATGTTGCGCTTTGAAATGCAGTCACGCAACAGAAAACTGTAAACCAAAAAGATTCCAGCTGATTCCAAAAGGAGTATAATTTGAGAATCCAATCTAAATCGGGTGCATTGGCAAAGGAAAGGACACCACAGGATTTGTGAGGTAAGCTTATCTTTTTTAATTGATTTTCTTACGAAATTTTGAACAAGAAACATAACCAAGCTATCTTGACAGTTACTAAGGTTAGATATGCATTGATATCGTAGGCCTGTCTTAGGTTTATTATTATTATTATTATTATTATTATTATTATTATTATTATTATTATTATTATATTATTATTATTATTAGCACCGCGTCTTACTACCCGTTTGGGTTGTACGCACTTACGCTAATGTGTAATGGTAGGGTGATTGCGAGATGAAAATGGAGGACCTACAGTTTAACGTGGAATCCGAACCATGGTGGAGGCCTGGCATTCCTCACATTCACAAGATGTGATTAATACACGTCTTGTCAGAGGAGAAGGAATGGTTTGACAATCAGATAAATCTGTGCTGGGACCAAAGATTGAACCCCGGACCCCAGCACAGAAGTCTGACACCTTACCCCTAGACCACCAGGTCACCTGAGGTTAATTAACTTAAAGTAGGCTATATAAGTCATTAGAAAATATACATGGCCTAGGCCTATTAAAACTAATCAGCATAAATCACAGATGAGTCATTTAATTTTGAACCCTATTAACTTAAACAACGCGACTAGTACGTCTTAATCGTTCTATTTTAAACCATCTATTTCTTAAAATATCAAAAATAATGTTATCAGCCGTACATTATTTCAAACATTAAAACACGTAGAGTCAATTTGAACCAAAAAAGAAGCAAAAAAAATAAAAGCTTCTACATTAAATAAGAAAACGTTCCACTCACCTAAGCGACGGATATCTTTAGGCCCTTCTAGAACTATTTGAACACATTGCAATAAGCCCCAAACATCATTTTTACCGTCTTTATGAAAGCATAAAAACCATCTATGATAACCACAATTTATCTTACTTCATAGTAAATTTAACTTCTAATGATTTAACTAGTTGTAGGCCTTTCCAACACGACCAAATTATAGACGAAGTAGGATATAATATTGACATCACTGAAATAACACAAGTTTATATTAATTACTAGTGGACCCGACAGACGTTGTCCTGCCCGAACGTTGGCTTTTAGTTTGGGTGGCATAATTGATTTCGATAATAAAACAAACACTATGTGATCATCACAATTACAAATTCACAATGATCTCCAATTAGTGAGTTACACAAATATTACAAATTCAGGGTTTGTCAAGACAACATACAAAATAAAACATCTTTTCTTTCCTTAAAATCAACTATATTGAGACAATAGTACATTACAAATACTTTGTTTCACAGTAATGGAAATGCTTTCCCAATCCGTCTGTCTGTTTCTGAAACTAATAAATTTTACTTAGAATAGGAACTGCTAGACACTTATACATACATGGTATCCATTATTAAAAATAATAATATATGGAACAGTGATCCCAACCATTTTTGGAATTTTGCCCACAGCTCCACAAATATCAGCTGTATCGAAAAAAAATTGCGAAGCTTGCTAACAAATTTGTATGCCGGGTACAGCTAATTTTATTTTATTGACGTACTTCAAATATGACAAATGTCAAATTACTTTTTAATTGTTTCTATTTTAATAATGCAAAAAATATACTGTTTTGGGCCTAGAACCTTTACGGACTTAAGCAGAACAACATACCTATACACGTACCATCTAAATAGAATATACTTGTTGTACGAAGTACATACTATTTCGATGATACGTACAGTCAGCTGCATAGAAACCTCACCCCCTCTTATACCTAAGGTTGTGATGTTATAAAAACGGTCCGACAAAATCAATAAAGTTAGTTTTGTTTTTATCTTAATGCGAGTTGATGAACAATGTTTTTCGCATAATCCCTGAGGTGTATAAATGAACAGATTGATGTGTAATCAAGTTAATCAACGATATTAATTTTTGTTTGAAGACACGTGCGGTAATATCATGGCGATGCATTGCTGTTTGACCTGGCAATAACGAAATTTTAATTTCATCTCAGTTAGGATTGCACGTAAATGTAATGAACAAATCTGGTCGGCCGCACGCACGCATGAAAGTCATGGCATCTTGAATGTATTCTTGCATATGACGCGGCTACCAATATATGATGATGAAAGAATATATGCGGTAACGATGTCATTGCTATTAGTGGTTCCATCAACGTTACAGACGTTACCGACAATAGCATCACGCAAATGAATGTACTCCTCAGAACGCTGCTTCACTTGATTATACATAATGTACCGTAATCGCTCGCTTTCAATTTTCGCATACATATCAACGATGCATTGATGAAATAGCTGGAGTTATCAGATAATGTTGTTGTCTTCATTGGCACGAATCATCAACCGATATGCGTAGAAGTTCATCGCGCTCACTTTCTTGTTGGTTTCTGCACCAGCAAAGTAAAAATATAAATAAGACAAAAAGAAATTAATCTTACAGAAAAAGAAAAAGTAAATAATATGTAGATTGTACCTGTCACTGGATTTATTTGTTTGGTGTTAAAATGATATCCATCTTCTCCTTCCCAAAATATCAACGGATATTGCAAAGCGTCGTAAGAACGATGACTGTCTTGAATTGTGTTAACCGTGTTATCTCTGTGTTGGATCCGTATATCTCGACGTTCGTATGCGTCGCCAACCATAATAACTGCAACTTCATTAACGGTGTGTGAATTGTATCGGCCCGCATGCTCTCCAAATGGTACTTTGTCTGCTTTATTGACGATCATGTATTTGTCGTTTTGCAGTCTGTTTGAAACGGAATAAAACAACAGGACCAACTGGTTGTAATTTCGCAAAAACTGTTCCAAAGTCGCCACAATTTCTCGCTCCTCCATCTGCTCGATGTGGTTGTACTGGCAGCGTGCGTTTATTTGTTGCTCCTCATCACCCATGAAGTAGATTTGCAAGAATTTTGGATCGGCATCAGGCATTGAGATTATAGAACATATTTGATGATATACTTGGCCCTGAATCTTAAACGTCGATTCAAAATTGCGACCATCCTCATTCTGAACGATTTTTGTTGCTCCAAATGATGTCATTTGGAAGCAAGAATTTAATTTATTAATTTTATGCAAAAACAATTTTGATTGAGGTGTGGCTCCAGCCAATTATTTTTTCAATGGTTCTGGCGGCGAATTCAATGGTGGAAGTACAACTTTTCCAGACTCGCAGCAGAAACCGGCCGATTCACCTTTGTATTTGAATGCATGGCAGATTGGCATTCTTTGTCCATAACGCCGCTGACAATTTGTGAATGTGACGAATAGTCGATATCCGACTCATATTCGAATGCAAGACGGAGAAGTGATGCGCGTGTTAATGCGCGATGTACTTGAAGGCGCTGTGGTTCATGTGCTCTGTGTACGTCAGTGGCTCGTTGACGCGCCTGTCTTTGTCTCAATGCATTAGCTCGAAGGCGTTCGTTGCGTTGCTGTTGACTTTCATTTGCACGTGTGTTTGCAACCTGGACTCTTAAATTTGCATTGTCCATCAATTGATCTTCTGCCGTTCGATTTAACCGGCAGGTGTGGACTATTTGTGAATTCTGTGTACGTCGACCAATATTTCCTTCTCTTCCACGAAGACGTGGCATTGTTCTTTAATAAACACACAACACCTAAATATAAGCAACTTATATTTGAATTTTATGGATTACATGTTGTTGTTTTTTTGATGAAACGTTTAACACTACGTAAATTTTATAAAATCATCGACACAAATAAGCACTTGGAATAAAAATTTGCAGGTTAGATTGATTGTCATTGAATACGCATGTATATAATTTAAATTTATGAAAGATCATGTAAGATATTCACTTCAACACAGCACCTTACACATTTTCCCAATGTATGCATTTGAGTACACTTGATGAAAAATACACTCAATATTCACGCGATTGTGATACATGGATTATCGAAACACATCGTACAGAAATTGAAATGTCAAAACAACGCCAAGCCACGACGCAAGAGACTTGCGCATGTATTGATGCGTACGTCAAATACCACAGAATTTGAAATCAATGCCACCTATGTTACACAAACATAACTATGAATTATTCTCAGAAGTTCAATTATGCGTACGTCAAATACCACAGAATTCGAAATCAATGCCACCTATTGGTAAACAAATATAACTATGAATTATTCTCAGAAGTTCAATTATTCACTATTCAGAAGATTTAAACGGTCAATTATTCAAATTATATTCATTATTATAAATATTGTAGGGGAGGGGGGGAGTGAAATTGTGAGGTTATATGTTCTGATATGCAAAAAATCTTAAAAAAAAATCCCCTCAAATAAATTCCCTAAAAAATAAAAATAAATCATAGAACCCGATTGCAGCGCCACCTACCGGGTTCAATTGTGAATCAAAACCATCCATGGACCCACACAAACACACACACAAAATTTCATCAAAATCGGTCCAGCCGTTTAGGAGTTCAGTGACATACACACGTACAGAAGAATTATATATTAAGATTATGACACTTATCCAACTGAGCTAAACATAACAGTTTATTATTATGACACTTTATCAACCAAGCTTAACCTATCTAACCTTTAATGTGTAAATAAATTAAATTTATAATTATAGATAAAATAAATAATTCTATATAATAAACGTGGATGATACATATCATACAACGACGTCATTGCCAAATTTGTGCGCACTGAGCAAGTTCATGAGTGTAACGCAAATAATCATCGGATGATCTCTTCCATACAGTGCGCAGAATCAAAGGAAAGCTATACATCATAGTCAGTATTTAAATTTTGATAGTGATTTGGGCGATGTGTTGTCGAGTTTTATTTATATTTAGTATCTTATAAAATTGTTAAAAATTTCTATTCCATTCTACATATTATAGTATGCATGATAAAGAAAATAAAATATCAACACATGGTACCATTTCAGTGAAAAATTGACAAATGTGGCACGGTTAAATGCGTACTAGACTAGACAACCTACAAGATCTATTAAATTTATATTTTTAATAGCATAGACCTACACATCTCACAATGTGTTGACAATTTTTAACAAACAAAACACGTCAAAATAATGAGGTTAGGCAAAAATATTCAGCATAAAAAAGGATAATTAGCTTATTTATTAATTAGCACCGAATAGTACTACCCATACAGGCTATGCTAACTAATAGGCTAATGTTAACCACAAGGAAATAAATTCAAGTTTAGAGCTAAAACTAGGGCAACTTAAACACCAAAACACTTATTTTACAATTAATTTACTAATACTATTAATTACAATCCAATTAATTTATTTCTAGTTTTTCTTTGTGTAGATTATTTCATATTCAAATATATGACTCAACATGATTAAAAGGGGCATATAGGTCTATTCAAAAAATTGTTTAATATTTTAATAACCTACAATATTGTAATTTTTTAAGCAAATAAAATATGGGATTCATGGGGAATTAAAAGATTCGATAAGATACCGTGCCAACAATTTTTTCAGCATATGTTATCCGTGGGCAAAAGAGTAAATCAACCAAGGTAGACTTAACCTACATTTAAATTTAAAGGAAAAATCTTATATTTATCTAAACCTATACTACTGATGTTTTAGTGTAGGCTCCTAGTGTTTACTAATTATTATTTAATTGTTTGGATTAAAAACCATTTCTTACACCTCAAAATGCATCTCACTTGAAACACTTTTTTTTTTGCAATAAACTATAGTATCAAAATAGTAATGGTCTTGCCAAATTCCTCATAGGTCTATGTCTTAAAGATAAAAACAGTGTTAAAAAATTATAAATCAATTTAAATTAAGTGGTTTCTTACCAAATTGGCCATAAACATGCTATGGTCATATTTCTCTTTCTAATGTTATCTTAAAATAAATTAGGGTGTCATAAAATGGGCCTAAATGCATTTTAGAATCATTCAGTCTATAGGTATTTGTAAGAAAAATAATTTAAATCAAGATGTTTATCATGTTCCATTTAAATGTTCTATCAAAGGTTTAGTAAAATGATTCTACGCCATCCATTATCTTGGCTTAGCATTGATGTGATGCTGGAGAAGAAATTTTTAAGAGCAAACACTAATATTGTTATCCCTCTTACTGGTGCTTCGGGGTAACTGGTTTGGCCTAGTCGAAGTCCAGTTTCCGGGCGACCTTGATTTCCATGCGTCGATCTCGCGGGTCCATTGGATGGGGGTAGGGAAGGGAGATGTGGGAGAAAACATAGGCGGGTTCTGGGGTGGTCAGGGCGTGTAGATGGTAGCCCTCAGGGCTGAAGAGGGAAATCGGAGTAGGTGGGGGTCGGATGGTTGGTGAGAGGGGAAGGCGAGGGGAGGAGTTGGCTAACTCGGGTGCAGGGACTCTTGAAGATGCTGGAGTGGAGTGTTGACGTTCGGGGGTCTGGTGGTTGCAGTCGGGATCGTAGAAGATGGGTCCACGGGTGGAGTATTGTTTCGTTGTCGTCTTCTTTAGGGTCTTCTGTCGGTGGGCCTTGCCGGCGCGGCGGGTGTATCCCATCCCGTGAGTTGACCGTCGGAAGGGTCGATGAAGGTTGGAGGGTGATAGGGCAGAGTCCCGGCAACACGAAGTTGCGGTTGGAGGTGAGGATCTGTCCCGGCAACACGGAATCGCGGTGGGAGGCGAAGGAAACTGTCCCGGCAACACGGAGTAACGGTGGGAGGCAGGGGAACCGTCCCGGCAACACTGAGTCGCGGTGGGAGGCAGGAGAACCTTCCCGGCAACACGAAGTTGCGGTTGGAGGTGAGGATCTGTCCCGGCAACACGGAGTCGCGGTGGGAGGCAAAGGAAACTGTCCCGGCAACACGGAGTCGTGGTGGGAGGCAGGAGAACCGTCCCGGCAACACGGAGTCGCGGTGGGAGGTCGGGGATAGCTGTGGAAGGATAGGGAGTGATGAAATGCTCTTTCAAACAAATAAAGACAATTTAATATATAGCTCTTTCGTACGGTGGTTCGCCAGGGTTGGGTCACCACTAAAAAAACAGCCGTTCGGCTGTTGCCCGACATAGAACATCTGACTTGACAGTTATGCCACGCCAGGTTGTCTATGAAAGGGCTGATTTGTTGTTTGAGTACCGAGTCATTGTCATGACTCTTAACCTCGCGAATGAACTTGTTTACCTGATGAAATGGAACAGATGAAATGAGCCTGCAGAATACTACAGGTGTGTGGTTTTTGTAGCCCGACGCAGGACATTTCTACCTTGACTCTGATGCCAAGCTAGGCCGCCTGCGAAAGGGCTATATTTGTGTTAGAGTACGGAGTCACTATCGTGACTCCTGGCCTCTTGAATAAATTAATACCTTGTACAAACAATTGTATAATTATTGACACTGTGAGTGAAGTTGGTGATAGTGAACGATCGCGCTGGGTCTCGGGATTTGGGGAGGATTTTCTTTTGTTGTGGTCACCACTAAAAAAAAAAAACAGCTCCAGAGATCACCTTGTTATATACCCTCTACTGCTGCCTGGCCTTGACCAATGGGGAAAACAGGGGCTTCCTATTGGTGCGAGAGAACGTTAGAGACAGTGTCCATCACGCGAGCCAATAGGAAGCGAGACAGACAGACAGACAAAAGGCATGCTCCGATGCTTCCAGAAGGGGAGCACGAGAGCAAGTTCCAACACGTACCGACCAATTGGTCACACCGTGTGGTTCGCAAAAAATTTAAAAACGGGTTGTCGCGTTTCGCGAAGTTCTGAAACAAAGAAACAGAGATTACATAATATTAGTAATATTGGGGTAAAAAAGGGGGGTAAGAAATTGAGAAACCGACTAAGGGTGTTTTTAGAGTTACGTGCGGAGACACTACTCTATGGGGGGCTGGGTGAGAGCCTCCCAAACCACTGTTGACACATCTCGCTTATCCGAGCAGGGCTTTGGGACGTCGATGGCACCCACCAGGGTCGATGACGTAGTTCCCAAGCCCCTGGATAAGAGGATTGGTGGCACCGGGAAGTCTGGCGTAGAAAGACTGAGCCAGTTTCCGGAAGTGGTCCTTGATGGTAGGCATATCCAGGTCGCGATGAAGAGTCTCATTCCGGACATACCAAGGTGCGCCCACAATGATCCTCAGACATACGCTCTGGAAAGCCTGCATCCTCCTCATATACGTGTCCGCCAGGTGACCCCAAGCGGGACACGCATAGTCGAGGATCGGCCTGAGCAGCTGCTTGTACAGCGTCAGACCGTTCCTTGTAGAGAGGGCGCTACGCCTGTTAAGCAGTGGGCCTAGGACTCCCAGCCTTTGCCTCGCCTTGTTGAGTCTTTCGTTGCAGTGTCGTCTCCAGGTCAGTTTTGTGTCCAGCGTAAGTCCCAGGTACTTAACACTGTCCGCCCATCTGATCTGTTCTCCGAACAGCTGGAGTGGAGCCGGCCTGTAGTTCTTTCTTTTCCATGTGAAGAGCATTGCAGTGCTCTTCTCCACGTTAATACTTGTTCTCCAGGTTGTCAGCCACCCCTCCAACTGCGTCAGGTGCGTCTGGAGTCGCCTCTCCACCAGCTGCCCTCGCCACGACTCCGCTACTAGAGCCGTGTCGTCCGCATACAGAGCCAACTCGGTGCCTGGGATTTTGGAATGTCGTTCACATAGAGACTGAAGAGCAGCGGGCCCACCAGGGAACCCTGCGGCACTCCAGCCCGGATGCTTCTGACTTGGGAGGTGGCGTTCCAAAAGGTAGTGGAAAAGGTGTGATGGGAAAGATAAGATTGAACAAACTTAACTAGGTAGAAGGGCAGGTTCAGGGAGAGGAGTTTGAAAAGGAGACCCTCGTGCCAAACACGGTCGAAGGCCTTTGTCACGTCAAGAAAGACAGCACCAGTCAGCCTGTTGATGTTGAAGTTCCTCGTAACCTGTTCCACGAGCCGGACAAGTTGATGAGACGTAGCGTGTCCCGCCCGAAAGCGTTAATAGATAGGAAGCGACACAGACACAGACACAGACAAAAGGCATGCTCCGATGCTTCCAGAAGGGGAGCACGAGAGCCAGTTCCAACACGTACCGACCAATTGGTCACACCGTGTGGTTCGCAAAATTTAAAAAACGGGTTGTCGCGTTCGCGAAGTTCTGAAACAAAGAAACAGAGATTACAAAATATTAGTATTATTGGGATAAAAAAAGGGGGGTAAGAAATTGAGAAACCGACTAAGGGTTTTTTAGAGTTACGTGCGGAGACACTACTCTATGGGGGGCTGGGTGAGAGCCTCCCAAACCACTGTTGACACATCTCGCTTATCCGAGCAGGGCTTTGGGACGTCGATGGCACCCACCAGGGTCGATGACGTAGTTCCCAAGCCCCTGGATAAGAGGATTGGTGGCACCGGGAAGTCTAGCGTAGAAAGACTGCGCCAGTTTCCGGAAGTGGTCCTTGATGTTAGGCATATCCAGGTCACGATGAAGAGTCTCATTCCGGACATACCAAGGTGCGCCCACAATGATCCTGAGACATACGCTCTGGAACGCCTGCATCCTCCTCATATACGTGTCCGCCAGGTGACCCCAAGCGGGACACGCATAGTCGAGGATCGGCCTGAGCAGCTGCTTGTACAGCGTCAGACCGTTCCTTGTAGACAGGGCGCTACGCCTGTTAAGCAGTGGGTCTAGGACTCCCAGCCTTTGCCTCGCCTTGTTGAGTCTTTCGTTGCAGTGTCGTCTCCAGGTCAGTTTTGTGTCCAGCGTAAGTCCCAGGTACTTAACACTGTCCGCCCATCTGATCTGTTCTCCGAACAGCCGGAGTGGAGCCGGCCTGTAGTACTTTCTTTTCCATGTGAAGAGCATTGCAGTGCTCTTCTCCCCGTTAATACTTGTTCTCCAGGTTGTCAGCCACCCCTCCAACTGCGTCAGGTGCGTCTGGAGTCGCCTCTCCACCAGCTGCCCTCGCCACGACTCCGCTACTAGAGCCGTGTCGTCCGCATACAGAGCCAACTCGGTGCCTGGGGATTTTGGAATGTCGTTCACATAGAGACTGAAGAGCAGCGGGCCCACCATGGAACCCTGCGGAACTCCTGCCCGGATGCTTCTGACTTGGGAGGTGGCGTTCCCAAAGGTAGTGGAAAAGGTGCGATGGGAAAGATAAGATTGAACAACCTTAACTAGGTGGAAGGGCAGGTTCAGGGAGAATAGGAAGCACACAGACACAGACAAAAGGCATGCTCCGATGCTTCCAGAAGGGGAGCACGAGAGCAAGTTCCAACACGTACCGACCAATTGGTCACACCGTGTGGTTTGCAAAAATTAAGAACGGGTTGTCGCGTTTCGCGAAGTTCTGAAACAAAGAAACAGAGATTACAAAATATTAGTAATATTGGGGTAAAAAAAGGGGGGTAAGAAATTGAGAAACCGACTAAGGGTTTTTTAGAGTTACGTGCGGAGACACTACTCTATGGGGGGCTGGGTGAGAGCCTCCCAAACCACTGTTGACACATCTCGCTTATCCGAGCAGGGCTTTGGGACGTCGATGGCACCCACCAGGGTCGATGACGTAGTTCCCAAGCCCCTGGATAAGAGGATTGGTGGCACCGGGAAGTCTAGCGTAGAAAGACTGCGCCAGTTTCCGGAAGTGGTCCTTGATGGTAGGCATATCCAGGTCACGATGAAGAGTCTCATTCTGGACATACCAAGGTGCGCCCACAATGATCCTCAGACATACGCTCTGGAACGCCTGCATCCTCCTCATATACGTGTCCGCCAGGTGACCCCAAGCGGGACACGCATAGTCGAGGATCGGCCTGAGCAACTGCTTGTACAGCGTCAGACCGTTCCTTGTAGACAGGGCGCTACGCCTGTTAAGCAGTGGGCCTAGGACTCCCAGCCTTTGCCTCGCCTTGTTGAGTCTTTCGTTGCAGTGTAGTCTCCAGGTCAGTTTTGTGTCCAGCGTAAGTCCCAGGTACTTAACACTGTCCGCCCATCTGATCTGTTCTCCGAACAGCCGGAGAGGAGCCGGCCTGTAGTACTTTCTTTTCCATGTGAAGAGCATTGCAGTGCTCTTCTCCACGTTAATACTTGTTCTCCAGGTTGTCAGCCACCCCTCCAACTGCGTCAGGTGCGTCTGGAGTCGCCTCTCCACCAGCTGCCCTCGCCACGACTCCGCTACTAGAGCCGTGTCGTCCGCATACAGAGCCAACTCGGTGCCTGGGGATTTTGGAATGTCGTTCACATAGAGACTGAAGAGCAGCGGGCCCACCATGGAACCCTGCGGCACTCCAGCCCGGATGCTTCTGACTTGGGAGGTGGCGTTCCCAAAGGTAGTGGAAAAGGTGCGATGGGAAAGATAAGATTGAACAACCTTAACTAGGTAGAAGGGCAGGTTCAGGGAGAGGAGTTTGAAAAGGAGACCCTCGTGCCAAACACGGTCGAAGGCCTTTGCCACGTCAAGAAAGACAGCACCAGTCAGCCTGTTGATGTTGAAGTTCCTCGTAACCTGTTCCACGAGCCGGACAAGTTGATGAGACGTAGCGTGTCCCGCCCGAAAGCCGAACTGCTCGTCCACCAAGATGCCCCCTCGCGAACATGTCGGGTCAGTCTCGTCATTATTAGTCTCTCGAACAACTTGCCCAGACAGTCGAGCAAGCTGATCGGTCGGTAGGACGAAGCTAGGGCCGGGTCCTTACCCGGTTTATGAAAGCAGAGGACGTTGGCATGCTTCCAGAGCTCGGGGAAGTGACTCAGGAACAGGACGGCGTTGAATAACTCCACAAGGAAGTTAATCGCCTCCAAGGGCAGCTTTCTGAGGACCGCGTTACTGATACCGTCGGATCCGGGGGCCTTGTTTTGTCTTAGAGCGGCTATCGCCCGTGACATTTCTGTCACCTCCGTGGGTTCGGGTTCATCCAAGGGTCTGTACGAGACCGCGCTGATGACCTGCGCCACGTGCGCAACGTGCACCGGGTCTGACGGGTTGTCAGTCGGTACAAATTGCGCCTCTAAGTGCTCAGCGAGAGCATCGGCCTTCTCCTGGTCGGAGTTGGCCACCCCGTTGCGACTCACAATAGGCGGCCTTTGTGCGGGGACCCGCATCAAGTTCCTCGTCATTTGCCACAAGGACCTGTCCTGCACGCACAGGCTCTCAATCTTGTCCTCCCAGACACTGTTCCGGTATTCTCGGACCATCTCCCGAACCGCATGGACTTTGCGGCTCCAGTTGGCCTTGTCTACCGGGTCCCTCGAGATTTGCCAAGCCTTCCTCAGCCGATTTTTCTCCCGGACGTGCCTGAGGATAGAATCGGGCAAAGAAGCCTGTGGCGCCCTCTTAGGACGGTGCCTCGGCGTCGAAGCTTCGAGCGACCCCTTGATGGCGGAAGTTATGAACTCCGCACCGCGATCGATTTCCGCTGCTGTTCGAAAGGTAGGGGTGGGTCCCAACCTCTCTCTCAACACATTCGTAAACCTGTCCCAGTCAGTGCGCTTTAGGTCGGGTTTTTCGGGGGGTCTATGAAGGACACCGCGCGTCCCAGGTTCACGAGAACGGGGTTGTGATCCGAGTCTAGCTCAGCTAGAGACTTCAGCACTAACCGCCTTCTGATCCCTCTGGAGACAACGAAGTCTAGGACGTCCGGGAGATAGCCTGGATTGAAAGGGAAGTGGGTAGGGGTCGGAGGCCCGGCAGCCACCAGGCCGTGTAGATCTATGACGTCGCGGAGCAATCCGCCGCGAGCGCACATAATCCTAGAGCCCCATGAAGGGTGCTTAGCGTTGAAGTCACCACCGATTAAAACAGGCGTGGTACCTCGAAGCAGCACCTCCATGTCAGCCCTCGTGGCCTGGTCGAACCGGTGGTAGGGAGGGAAGTAGATGGAAATGAGACGCACTGGGCCAGTCGAGGTCACCAGTTGGATAGCCGTTGCTTCCATGTGTTGGAGGGGAGGAAGTGAGACGACGTGGTGGTCAAGGCCCCTTCGGACCAGAACCGCCGTCCCACCCCTTCCCACATCCCCTGCTCGGTCACTACGATGGCAGATAAACTCTGCTAACGAGAACCTCATTGCGGAGCGCAAGTGGGTTTCTCCCAGCAGCATTACGTCGACACGATGCTTTGCCAAGAAACTTTCAAGCTCAGCCTTCTTCCCCGCGACTCCGTTGGCGTTCCAGAGTGCGACCGTGAGCTCCTTCAGCACTGGTGGTCCTCTATTCGGGTGCACTGCCATGAGAGACCAGATAGAGGATGATGTGCTCCATGACCAGGTGGCCACGGTTACTCCTCGGAGACTCCTGGACCTTCCTCAAGAGACTCGATGAAAAGTCCCATGGGTCCAGTCCCGGAATACCCTTGAGTAGCTCAATGCAATTTTTGAGCTTTGCAACATCATCCTCGGGTGTGGGGGTTACAGGGGGACAAGGGTGGGAGTTGGGAGTGGAAGGAAAGGGTTGGAAGGGTGTAGGATGGCAGTGTGGGTTGAGATAGGGAGAGGAGCGGTCTCGGGCGGGCCCTCGACCAAAGGGGTAGAACCGGATTCCACCGGTTCAGGTTTGGTGGCTTCGGCAGGTGCCTCGGCCTGGGGTGGAGGGGTTTCTCTCTTTGACAGCACACTGGCGAATGATTGTACCAGTGGCTTTGGTGTTGGAGCTGGAGTCACTTTCGCCCTCCGTCCCGCAACGTGCCCCGAGGGCTTCTGGCCTTCACTTGGCCCATCCGTCCTCCCTTCTTGAGGCTTGGAGGCCCGCACATTCCCTGCCGCCCGCAAGGACTTGTACGTGGGACAGCCCCGCCACGCCGAGGAATGGGCTCCTGAGCAGTGCAGGCACTTCGGGGGAGTCGTCTCTCCTCCGGGCACCCGCCCCTCTCGTGGTCACCACCACAGAACCCACACCTCGGGTTAGCGCGGCAATCCCTCCGCACATGCCCAAACCGGAAACAGTTCTTGCACTGAACCGGGCCGCCTGGAGACTTGTACTTCTCCACCCTGACGCGGAGCCCGCACAGGACTGATATGGAATACAGCCTTGCGGTGTGCTCCCCGGGCGTCAGAGAGACAACGAAGTTCGGCAACCGCTGCCTTTCTCCGGTCTTCTGATCCCGCTTCCATTGGGAGAGCATCTGTGTGACGGATTTCACGGGGAAACCCATCTCCACTAGCTCCTCCTGGATGTCGTCGGGGTTTGTCCGTGTCAGGAGTCCCTTCACCACAACCCTGACCAGTCGCTCCCGTCCCAGCTCGTAGGACCAATGCTGGATCCCCAAGCTCGGCAAGAACTTCTGGAGGGCGCGGTAATCTTCCTCCGACCCGCACTGGAGGCGCACTCGGTCCCCCGGCTGCCTGACCGCCTCCACAGGCTCGCGAACCTTGGACCGGATGGCCCTCGCCAACTTGGAGTAGCCCTCCACATCACACAATATGATGGGAGGGATCTTCCCCTTCGCTTTGCCAGCCGGCCCAGAGCCACTAGTACCAGGCTGGGGTGAGATACGGCTTGTGTTGTTACCCGCAGGTTTCCGCCGCTTCCCACCTTTACCCAGCGCTGGCGCACCCTGGCCCGGGCCACCGCTGGCCTCGCTCTCATCACCAGAGCTGCCGCCTAAATGGTTAGGGTTGCCCCCAGCAGCTTCCTGGTGTTGCCGGCCTTCCCCCTTCGGCGGGGTCTTACGGTCCGAAATCCTTCAGATTCATCATCGGACCCCTGGCTCGACTCATCGCGCATCAACGGGAGGTCTGGTCCTGAAGACAGTCCCTCCACGTCCACGGACTCGCCCGAGCTGTCAACACGCGCGAAGCGTGTGACCCGGTCTTCCGAATCTGAAGAAAATTCAGCCGGGCGTTTCACACCTACCGACACCCCTTGGCGGGAGGTGCCGGAGTTGACGCGGGTTTTTGAGGCCCTTGCGTTAGCGCTTGCGTCAGTGCCGCTTGCAGCGGTCTTTACTGGCGGAGGACGGCTAGGCTCCCCCTGGTCAGGGCTTGCGTTGGCACCGTTAGGTTTCCACCCATCGTGCTGGCGGGAGCTTTCGCCATCCTCCCCGGTTTGCGGGCTGTCGGCCCTTAAAAGGGCCTCCAGCACTTTTTGGCCATCAGCGGCACGCTCACCTCCTGTAGTGGCAACGTTGGCTCCGCTGATTGCTGGCTTATTAAATGAATGCTTAAGACAGGGAAAAGTGCCAGAAGTATGGAAACAGAGTACCGTAGTTATTCTAAGCAAAGGAGAGGATAAGGACCCCCTGGAGCCCAAGTCCTACAGACCAATCTGTCTCCTGAACGTCTGCGGGAAATTGCAAGAGAGGATCTTAGCGAACAGGTTGCTGAGACACAGAATGGGGGTGGGGATGTATCCTAACCAGTTTGGTTTCAGAAGGGGAAGGTCGACGGAGGATGCGCTGTCGAGGGCTATGGAAGTGATAGACCAGGAAAGAGCAAAGTATGTCGCAGGTATTTTTATAGACATAGCTGGAGCTTTCGACAACCTCTGGTGGCCTTCCCTTTTTGAGGACCTCAGAGGAATGGGCTGCCCGGGAAACTTGTATAAAAGCTATAAGGATTATTGTAAAAATCGGTATGCGACGATTGAAGGGGGTTGGAAGAAGGTGGAGAAGAGACTGACCAAAGGGTGCCCACAAGGGTCAGTGAGCGGTCCCGTCTTCTGGGATATTGCGTTGGAGCAAGGTTTGTATGAGCTGGAAAATCTCGAGGAAACAATAGCGGTAGTGGCCTTTGCAGATGATGTACTCATAATCGTAAACGGGAAATCAAGGATTGAGCTCCAAAACAATGCAAATATAGTTCTAGATAAATTTAACAGCTGGTGTAGAAGCGTGAAATTGGAGTTGTCAATAAATAAAACTAAGTATATGCTCTTCAAAGGGAACGTTGGGGAGAGAGGACCTCTGATTAGAGTGGAGGGAAGACGGGTAGAGAGGGTGAAGGCATACAGGTACCTTGGAATTACCATGGATGAGAAGAGGAGTTTTGCGGAACACATTGCTCAGATGGGTGCAAGGGCTACTACCGTTATGAATAAGATCATAAACATTGGTCAAAATAGGTTTAAATTGCCCTTGAAGGCAATAAAGACTTATAACCAAATGTTGATGGGAGCGATCATGGGTTATGGAGCGAGTGTGTGGCGCATCGGCTCAATAATGGGAAGCATAGGAAGGCTGTACTAAGTGTGCAGAGGAATGTGCTGTTGAGATTGACAGGAGCCTACAGAACAACCTCTACGGATGCGCTCACTAAAATCCTCGGAGAGATTCCCATGGACTTAATAATAAAAGAGAGAGCAGCGAGGTTTTGGTTGAGAAAGGGGAACTTGGCAAAGGTGGCTAACCTAACAGGACTGGATGTAACCTCGAGGGAAGAAATAAGCGTGGCCCTCTTGAATGAATGGCAAAGAAGGTGGGATGAAAGCACGACGGGAAGGAGGACGCATGCGTATCTGGGGAACGTGATAGAAAGGATGCAAATGGACCATCTTCAACCGTCGGCTGGGCTGATACACTACCTGTCTGGGAAAGGCCCATACAAGGAGTCCTTGATGCGCCACGGGTTAGTGGATACTGACAGGTGTGAGTGTGGGGAGGTGGCCTCCCCTGACCACGTGGTATTGGAATGCCCAAGATACGATGAAATAAGGTTGGAACACCAGGTGTATATCCAAGGAGAGTTAGTAGGTAACGTGATAAGGGATAGAGAAAAATGGAAGTATTTGGATGCAATTGCAGATGGTATATCCAAGTGGGAGAGAGATAAATACGTGGAGAAGTTAAAGGAAGCCAGAAGAGCCGAGGGAGGAAGAAGGGAGGAAGTTGGAGGAAATGGGCAAGATGGAAGAGAGGATCGAGAGGAAGAGGATGAAGAGGAGGAAGAAGAAGAGGAGGAGGATGAAGATGTACTGAAAGGTGTCGACGCGAGGTAGGAAATAGAGGGTTGGGAGGGAGTGTACTGATAGATACCAAAGGAAGACCAGTGAGAGGAGGGCACTTGGAGGCCAGCTGCGTGGAAACGCAACTGATGTGACCAGTGAGCTGCCTCCCGCTGGAATGAAGTAAGGATGAGGAATATGGGAAGATGGAAGAAGAAGAGTAGATAAGAAGAGGGGAAGACTGTAAGGGTATCTGGGAGGTACAATATTTGATAGATTAGTTAAGGGGTAATAATTAGTAGTAGTAGGGGGTAGGGTGTAGTGCTGCAGTGGAATGCTAGAGTAGTTGGTTGGCTACGACCAATAGGGCGCCTCCCCAGGTGGCGGATAGGGGGATGCTCGTCGCCGTCACCAAGAACCACGTCAGTGGAGCTAGGTGGCGGCGAAGGGTACCGGGGAAATAAAATACCCGGGGCGGACCATGTAGCGAAGAACTAGTTGGATATAGCACGCTGTAAATTACCAGGGATATAAGAGAGTATGGAATAAATAATAAGAATGGAAATAAGAAGAAGAAGGATAATGAACCTGGATTAAATATAAGGTGCCAGGTTACAGAATACCAGGATGGTAAAAAAAAAAAAAAAAAAAAAAAAAAAAAAAAAAAAAAAAAACCTCCTGTAGTCGGAGGGGCCCCACTGGGCTCGCCCGCATCGGCATTGCTGCCGACGCTTTGTAGGGGGCCAGCACTGTCCTTCAAGCCGAGGCCCGAGGGTGCAGTGCCGGAAGCCCCGGCGGATCTGCCAGCGGCACGCGCGCCTCCGGTAGCTGGAGGGGCCCCGCTGGCTTCACCTTGGCCACTTGCGCCCACCTCGCCGGTAGTTGGCGAGGTCACGCTGGCCGAGTTGTTGGCCCTGATAAGGGCCGGAACTTCACCCGAGGGTGAAACCGACTGGGTGTGGCTACCGGCACGCTCACCTCCAGTAATTTGAGGGGCCCCGCTACCTCCACCCGCTTGGCTGTGGACTGCGCCCACCTCCCCGGTAAATTGGGGGGTCACGCCAGCCTTGTTGGCCCTAGAAAGGGCCGATTTGTTGGCCCTGGAAAGGGCCGATTTGTTGGCCCTAATAAGGGCCGATTGATCACCCGGGGGTGACTTTAGCTCACCTCGGCCAGCGGCACGCTCGGCTCCGGGAATTGGAGCGGCCCCGCTGACTTCGGCAGCTACCTCTGGCTTGTTGCCCCTCGAAGGGGCAGCTGCCACTGAAGCTCCCGCCTTCGGGCTTGTGGCGGACCACTTGCCACCCGGCACGAGCTCCTTCCTGACCGGGGGAGCCTTCAGTCCCCGCGAGCGGAGACTTCCAACCTCCCCAGAAAGGACGGGCAGCACAAGCCTGCCGTTGACGGCGGCTCCCCCGCTGCTCGCCGCCAACTTCTTCTTGCCCGGGGTCGGTCGCTTCCCGGGCCCGGGGTTCTTCCTCGCCTCATCCGGCGGTCTTCTCCCGACCCCGACACCAACACCTTTCTTCAACTTCACCGAGGGCTCCATCAACCGTAGAATCAGCAAACGCTAAGTAGGCTCAGAAGCAGGAAACACGTAAGGGAGGCAGGACGACACCTTGCACTCCCATGAATAGGAAGCGCTGGCGCAGTGAGCAGAGGTGGAGTCGTCACGGACGGCTCAGACAACATGGACTGTGGGCCGGACCGGCAGTAGAGAGGGAGGGTGAAGCGGCCGGTGCAAGTGCGAAGGAAAGATACAAGGCTGACTGAACAGTGAGGCACATCAATATCTAAAACACATTTATAAAAATTGCTTCCAATCCTGCAACTCATTTAAGGATAAAAGATTCTTCAATGAGTTGTTTATAAAATAATCCCAATCAAATTCATTGTAAACACCAGTAGCGAGGCGTCAGGGTAGGCAGGATAAGCTCAGCTATCACAAAATATTTTGAAAAAGGAGAGAAAAGGTCTCTCTTTTGGCCTTTATATAAAACAAATGTAAAATTAAAATGGTTATTTTTGAAAGCGTAGTCATTTATCAAAGCATCGCTGCTACTTCCCCAATTGCGCCAAGAGCTTGGGGTGGATTCAATGATGCTCTTATCGGGAAGAATTTTGTTTGAAGTGCAACCCGCTCCCTGATTATCACCCATAAATAACAGTCAGGTTGGTCACAAGAGAGTTTTATTTTTATTCAAGAAACATAACATATACAGCTCTATGAGCAAGTGAGACACGAATAGCATTAGGTGCTGGATCCGTAAAAAATCAAGATTAAACAATAATATAAGAAACATGTGGGACGCCTTCCCACACTCTTACATGGAGACTCAAAATAAATCTTACAATCAGCAATTTAATTGAACTTCGTACACATCCCATGAAAATAATAATAATAATAATAATAATGGATAGTCAAAAGCATTGATAATGTGAAATATATTTACTTGCAACCTACTCACAATCACCAGCGGTTCTCAAACTGTATACATTGGGTCCTCAATAACTTATATCTCCCCAGTCGTAATTGGGCATAATAGAAATAAACAACAAGGATTAAATTTAGAAACATATGACTTAACTGGCTGTATTAACTTTAAATATTTAAGCCCATATTAGAGAGAAAACCTGCCAAATCACGGCCCCACATTTAACCAACATAGACTAAACTATCAAAAATGTAACTATAATAAATTATCTTCCTATAAATAACAATAGATATAACTTTTGAATGCATAATATCGGCAGAACAAAGGTATGACGCTGCCAGAATCAATTATGGACCTAAGATGGCGTACTTCAAGGTATAAGACCATCCGTGAAGTGGAAGAAGCAGAATGTACGTTAAATAAATGTAAGAGTTCTCTTAAAAGACCACAAAGTAACGTTAGATAAACGGTTCAGTCAAACCGTGCAAAGATATATAGATTATCCATGGTCTACCAGCAAATTAAAAGAGACTAGGTACAATTAATAAATGAATAGCTTTAAATATATAAAATCCTGAGCAATAATTTTAAATTATTACAGCCAAACGGAATTTAGAATGTACAACCGTAAACCTACTCTAGGATCAAGGTCTCTCACAGAGTGACCGCAATGTAATGTGTACCGGCATTACAAAACGATGCCCTATATATACCTGGCAAATTAAGTTATACGTTTTCAAGGCGTGTAACCAAAGGAGGGGGAGAGGAGTAAGGGGTAGCAACCTTCCAGAACATACTTCAATAGCATACGCTTTTTTAAAAGCACGCCCAACAATAAATCTAATAGTTTATGAATATAGCCGCGATGCGCATCCAGTTCGTGCACACTAATCGCGGCGAGGAATGAAGCGTGGTGGCCTCTCTAGTCAGTTCAATTTTGACAGTGCTGCAATGTGTTAGTGGAGTTGATCCTTGCCGAGACGAGGTCAACTGGGGCTGGAGTGGTGAGCCAATCAATCTCTTATTCCTCTAGGTATTGTAACAGGGTTACAGAAGTTTTACACCCAGCAATTTCAAACGTCATAATTTTAATAAAAACTAGAAAAAGTTAATTTCATTTTAATATTCTATTGTTTAATAACTTATTAAATATTATAACTTATAATTGATTGGTTATATTATGTGCTTTTTGGGTGTGAGGGTACGTTACCTTGTGCTCTTTATGACAAGCCGCCACTGGTATTTATGTATAGTACTCAACCCAAAGGCTTG
Source organism: Timema cristinae (assembly GCA_039000515.1). Classification (NCBI taxonomy): domain Eukaryota; kingdom Metazoa; phylum Arthropoda; class Insecta; order Phasmatodea; family Timematidae; genus Timema; species Timema cristinae. Next base: position 6,256,756 of record JBCFYV010003508.1, on the reverse strand, counting down.
TTAGATCCTCAACAGCTACACCTTCAGCTGTTAAATAAAGCCTAGACAGCACTAAAAGTGCGAAAGAGGCAAATGAGTAAAGTTTCTCCCCGTTGCATGCAACGTTTAAGGCTGTGCAAGAGTGAAAATATTTTATTTTATTTTTATTTTTATGATTGTGAGCCTTTTTAATAGAATAATAATATTAAAATAAGTAATAATAGAGCAAAATTGGTATGTATTTTTTGTTTAAATAGTTATAATGCTTAATTTAACTTAATAATACTAATTCGTATCCAAGTATTAAGAAATACAAGCAAAAGCCTTAAATTCTTTTGTGGATGTACGGATAGTATAGCACTATATGGTAAGCATATTTTAGGAACGGTATGTACCATATTTTCCAAGATATTAGTTTTTATTTAATAAATAATGAAACTGAATCGGCGGCAGACTTTCTCATTCTTTTACAAATAAATTTCCTATTAGAAAACTACTTTGTATTTTGAAATTAAATTTAACTCTCCTTATTTAGCAATAAATACTGGTTCATTTGACATTTTTAATACAATCGTTACTATCATATTTTAAAAACTGGATAGGAAATGGCCCGAAATTATATGATTTTCACAGAAATAAATACAGCCAAACCGGGCCGTACCGTTGAGAACCAAACACAGGTAGGAGTGACCGCTTGTGTTTGATTGACAGCGGCGGGCGAGTGGGGAGATATGAGGGGATGAAGATCATTAGCAAACTTTTCAAAACCAGCTGAGAAAAGTATTGAGGTACAAAACCATACCAAGAGTAATATTATGATATTTTAGACTGTTCTTGCCTGTTAGCTATTTAATGTGTGAAAGCTGTACAGTCTATTGTTACCAGTATCCTTTGACATTGTTTAGTTTTATATTTTAGTTTGAGCGTAGGCTACCATTTAACTGGCATAAATATAATTATATTAATCAAGGCCGTAGCCAGCAAATAATTTCAGGGGGTGGCCCATCCCCCAATTGATGGAGGCTAGGACAAATTTTAAGTATTAAACTCCTCTAGAAGCATTTTTTATGGCAACATAACACCATAACTGCCATATGCTAGAAAAAAATCAAAATATTAAACACCTCTAGAAGCTCTCTGAAGTATTTTTTTATGGAAGCCTAACACCATAGCTGCCGAAGGCTAGAAAAAATTCTAATTATTAAACACCTCTGGATGCTCTCTGAAGTGCTTTTCATGGTAACACAGCCCCTGATTTGAACTTTTACATTAATTTTGGTATTGTTTAAACCATAAATAAAGCAATATATATTGTTCATAAAATTTCTCGACTATGGCCTTGATATTAATCAACTTTAATGTGAATTTTGCTGTGTACAAAATGTCTAAGCCTCGTTCATTTCCAAGTAAAGTATGCAAAAGAAGAAAACGATCCAGAGATTTAAAGAGATAGAGAATCCAAAAAGAAGAACCATAATTAACCGGAAACAAATTTGAATCACTTAAAAGGTAACTGTAGTTTGAAAATATTACAAATAATATTTGTATTTTGTGTTTGTTAAAGTATATTTAGGCGTATTTTATTTATTTATCTTCTAAAAAATATTCTGCGAATATGCCAAAAATGTGCCAAATATATTTATGTTGATAAATAAATTATAAAAAAAAATGTACAGTCTTGTACATGAAATGTGGCTGCGTTAAATTGGTTCCAAACGGAAATGAGGGCAAGTTTTTGTAATCGAGTGTGTTGGCTACCTAAAGTTTAAAATAGTCCTTAGATATACCCAAAATATAAGGTGTTGATTGTATTATAATATAATTCATAAGTTATGGGTTAGTGATTATAAGCCCTAATCAGTATGCGTGCCAAGAAAATTACACATTTTTCTGGTGTATTAGTGGGTGGGAGGTCAAGGTTTGAATTCCGACTTGGTGTAATCTACCAAAGCTTCTTTTAGTAACAGTTTCCCACGCTTCCGCCACACAAACCCGGTACATTTCTTCTCTATTCTACTTTACTCACTCTTATCCTATTATAATAACTTAATGAGAATAGCTTAGATGAATGGTAAGACGTTCTGTAATAAATAAATAACTATGTAAAAAAATTTGATGAAGATGACGAATTGGAGGATTTACCACCGAATGTGGAACATCCTTCACTCGTTAGTGAAAACACTATTTCAAAATATGAATATAGTAATGAAAATACCTTACCACCACTTTTCATAGAAAATTGCAAGGTTGAAAGAATACAGTATTCTTCCACTACGGGTCACCGAATTATTGATGTAATGCCTTTTTCAAAACAGATAATTAAATTAGATGAACACTCCAAATCATGTACGTTAGGTCACTCACCATAAACTAGAAAAGGAAAAGGGAAATGGGCTTGAATTTACTCAGACGATGATATGGGAGGGAACTTAGTAAAATCCCAGTGGCCCCTCTGATGGAAATGTCTAGGCACACCACTGGTTTAACGAAAGGGTAAATTTGATGGACCAAGATAGAATGGAACAGGCATAATGTAGTAGGTGGTTAGATTAGTAATATATTTAAAAAAAATACTAACATACAATAAATGTGTTTCAAAGAGTAAAGGCTAAAGCGTCTTAGTTCAAGTGTTTGTATCCAAGGTTACGAAGCATAGTATAAACTTTGTCATATTAAAATGTTTAGTTTATAAACTAGGAAGTATCGAGTCTACTACCTCACCAATCAAGTGCTGGTGTTAGAGAGTGGTGATACAATGTTAGCTACACATGCATTGCTAAGAAACCAGACAGTCCTCAATAAGGATTGTTGGTGTTAGAGAGAGGGGATACAATGTTAGCTACACATGAATTGACAGACAGCCCTCAGTGAGCAGTTTTCTTGTTGCTGAGTAGTGTCCAAACACATACCAGGGTAGTCACTCTTTTACTTACTAATATCAAGATAAAAGGATTGTAATCTTGAAATAAAATTTATTTCAAGATATTGATGAATTTTTACTCTTTTTATAAACTCGAACTCAAAAAACTAGTTTTCACAATTCTGTTTGTCCCCATGTCTATCTGTCAACCTGTCCTTGGCCACGGATCGGATACGGTTTGATTGAATTTTTCAAACTTGATATTTATAAGTTATAGGGCAATATCTCAACACGTTTATTTTATTTTGACCTTAGCCTTCAAATTAAGGATAGTTTATAAATGAGAGATTTTTAATGCAATTTTTTTTTCAAAACTGGATCTAAAGATTCTGATTAAAATGCAAACCTAGGGAGTAATTTATCTCACAAATAACAACGTAGAGGATATTTGGTTTTTGGTCAGTAAAATTTTGAAGTGTGATGAGTGATTTTTCAAAAACTTGAAATATTTTAAAAAGAGAGTCGATGATTCAGTTCCCAATTGATATCTTGGGAATGTCTAACATGACAAATAACATTTTATAAGTTTACTTGTTTTTTTAATACATTGTCATTTGTGGGTAGTTTATCGAAGAGTGCTTTTCAAAAACTTTGGGGAAAAAATCGCTTTGACGATTTGGCTCTAAATAAATATCTTGAACTTGTTTGAGATTAAAACAACACAGTGCTGCTGGCAACAGATATATTAGCTTATATCAAGTAATTTTTGTCAATAAGTGATTTAACAATGTTACTCCAGGCCGCCACCGTGGTTCGGATTCCACGTTAAACTGTAGGTCCTTCATTTCATATCACAATCACCCTACCATTACACATTAGCGTAAGTGCGTATAACCCGAACGGGTAGTAAGACGCGACGCTAATAATAATAATAATAATAATAATAATAATAATAATAATAATAATAACAATGTTACTTGAAATTAATTGCGAGGTATATATCCAAAGTAATATTTTGTTAGGACGTGAATTAAGTATGTTACTTGTAATGAATTGTGAGAGATAGAGCTAAAGTAATATTTTGTCAGTAGGTGATATGAGTGTTATTTATAGTTAATTGTAGTTAATTGTGATGGATATACCGCAAATAATATTTTCAGGGTGGCCAGTCACCAGTAAAATTGGGAAAAATCCCGGGAAATGTTCTTGAAAATTTGCCATCATTTGAGAATTTAAAGGCGAGGACCACTATAAATAGTTTTTTGGGCATATACATTTAAACATTTGCCATGGGGAAAACCCCTTTAAATATATTCTGGAAAAATTAAATTAAAAATATTATAGGTAAGGAAAACTATAATTAGCGTTTAGGGGTATCCAAATCTCAAAACAGTTCTAGAGGAGGATCACTCCAAATATCTTGGAAGGAGTCAAATTTTCAAAATATTACTGGACAAGGACCTTTCAGAATGGATTCTAGGGGTATTCAATTTTCACAAAATATATGGTGTTGAATCCCTGGATCTCCTATTAATTGGAAGAAAGTTCCTTTAAAAAAATTGTATACACTCCTACACAAATAAAGTTCCACCGCCACTGGGTGAAGCACCTTTTGTAAATGTATAGGCCTATGAATACTACTGTTTATCTTGCCTAATCTCCACTTGTAGTTGAGCACACATCACACGTGCAATAATGGCCTTTTGATCCGGACCTTTAAAAAATATACGTTGAGAATGTAGAGTAATATCATGGATGTACCCTCGTTTTCAGTGGGGAGAGAAAGGTCTTGTCTATGGTGGATCGTGGTAAAGTCTCCCAACAGGAGTTGGTCAGCATTTTTTTTGCATGGACACATCTAATAAATTTGTGTAGTACTGCAATCTATGGTGGTAGAACCGAGTGGGGTGGGGGCAAGAAGGACCTCGTTCCCCTGAAAATAATCTCAGCTGGAATAAATCCCACCCCCCTAAATATATTTTAAATCCTCTGATACAATCGAATATGAAGGTGAAAGATCTTGCATTAACCACAAAATAACTTCTATATACATTCAATTATCAAAAGTTTTCCAGAGAAGATCACTTCAAAGTTTCTAGAGGCATCTAATTTTCGAAAAAAATTCAAGCTAGGAGCAGTCTAAATATCTTCTAGAATCACCTAAATTTTAAACACTTTTGGAGGAGAACCCCTTCAAATAGCTTTCAGGAGATCTAAATTTAAAAAAGTAAACTGGTTGAGGACTATTAAAAATAGCATCTTGAGGTATCAAAATTTTAAAAAATTTCCGAAGGACGCTACTCAAAATAGGTTCTAGGAACATCCAAAGTTCTAAATAATTTGTAGGGGCGACTATTCTAAATATCTTTTAAAAGAGTATAGTTTCAAAAAAGGGGGAAAGGACCACTTCAAATTAGGGACAGATCAAACGATAAGTGGAGTGTAGAGAGGGGTGATTGCCCTTCTTGGAATAAATTAGCCCTCTTCTAGATGTAGTTCACACCTTCTGATATTCTCAAATAGATTCTAAATACATTCAATTAAAAAATAATCCAGGTGAGAATCTTTCCAAATAAAGTAATATTTAATCAGGAGATAACAACGTTAATAAGGCTACTTGTGAGTGATGTCGTTAGAGAATTGTGTATATTTTTGTTGATTATTTATCGTAATAAAAATAATAACTTTAATATTTTTATTAATTCCTTGTATTTTCTTCTTAGAGAACATACCTTTTCTGCTATTATTTTACAATAATTTGGTTAACATTTTCACTGTATATTATGTATATGATTGGTGTATTTACCAACATTTAATTATTTTTATTTGTACATTAAACAGAAGGGACATTGTTTATTTAATGTTATGTAAAGCGCACTATTTTAATCGATTGGCATTGTTATTATTAACGAATGACAGACGTTCACTGTAATGTGACTAAATATATAGTGGAAAAAGAACACCTGTATACAAAAATAGAACACCTAGCTTTTGGCTTAGCGAGTTCTTTATTCGCTATGTATTAACTTGTGGTCCACTATTATATGGATCCATCTCAACGTATGTCTGCCAGTTGTTTTTTGTCGACCAGTTGGCTGTCTATCACTTTGTTGTTCTATGTACGTATTTTTCGACGAGTCGACGGCCACTAGTTACCTAGTCTATCAAATGTTTGTTAATATTTTGTCGATCAGTTGGTCGTCTAGCACATGGTCCTACCCTTATCAACAACTTGGTCTAAGTACTACTTCGTGTAGATTTCTTGTCTTTGTTCACACGTATCGACCAGTTTATTGTTGATTAATTTTATGCACCCAAATTGGTCAACTATTCGTGTGTATATTACTTTGTCCTCGTATGCATGGGCTAGTCGACCAGTAGGTCATAGTAGGGTCAGATAATTAACCCACCAATCATTCCAAATATTTGTATACTTTTTGCCGACCAATTGGCTCTTTATCACATGGTCCTACTCACATCGACCATGTGATCGACACTGCTTTTGCATGACAGTCACTTGTCTGTTGACCACTATTTCCACACATGTTAACCAGTGTGCTGTCGATCAGTTAGCTGGAGCCCCAATTGGTAGGCCAGTTTGCTGTCACTTTGTCCACCTAAGCATGAACTTGTCAACCAGTTGTTCCAAATCGTGTCGGCCACATGTCTCTAACCTTCGAGATATTTTTTTACAGCTTAACGACCAGTTTGTATTATGACAGTGTAAACAATATGAACCTGTAACTAATTTTGTTTACAAATACAACTATAGTACTTAGGCCTAGAAATTTAAATCATATCATTAATGACATTCAGTCCTAGTTATATATAATTGTGTCCAAAAAATATCAAGATCATTACACTTATTGTATTTCGTTGAATATCATATTTTTTTTAAAGTGTTTATTTTAAATGAAAAAAACCTTTAGATAATGTCATTTTTATCCCACATATTCCAAAAAGTGTATTTAATTTTGTATATTAACTTGTTGGCGTATGTAATCATATTTACAAACCTCACAGTGAATTTGTTCTCATTAACATTAAAAATCATATATTTATTCGAGTTTCCCTGGCTAGGCCAGGGGAGGATCCAGGTGGGGTTGGGTGCAATCGTCCCCTCCTGCATAGAAAATAATCATAAATATTGAAACCAATACTTTAAAGTTGTAAAGAATGACTTACTAACACCTTCCTCATCCTATCTCCTACACGACCTAATCAAAATTAGGCAACATCTCTTTCAACTTAACTCTAGAGCAAAGAAAAGGGATTAAAACTAAAATTTTCCAATATTTATATTAAGTTTAGTATTAAAATACACATTTTTTCTTTTATTACTAAAACACTTTAGACCTATGTAAAGTGTATATTTATTACTTTTATTGTGATGGCGACTTTTTGTTTTATGTTATTTTTGTATTAAAATTACAAATTGATTAATCCAAATTGTGTTCTTTCTTAAAGTATTATTATTATATTAATTGTTAATTTCAACTAGTTTTTTAAACTCGCAATATTATAATTAAAATATTATAAATTAAAATTTTTATTAATCAAAATTATTAAATGTATCCTTGAAGGAGCCTCTTGAAAACCAATTCACCCCTACAACTAGACCTGGATCCACCCTTGGGCTAGGCGTAGTTAAAAGTATTTGTCCTTCTAACGGTAGCATTGTATTCCACCAAACCCCTCTGTAAACATTCCCTGTTAGGTTACTAATCCCCTCTTTCCTTACTTTTATTTTTACTCAAAGCGAGGAGTTAAGTAAGATTGAGAGGTAATGATACTGTCTCCCTCTTTAACCGGGCCGTCACGAGCACGACAAACCGATAGTACCACACTCTATCGGAATATATCTGTCCCTAGCAGCCTGTGCACATCGTTAATCCTTAATTTTTAAAATAGTGTACTCATTGACACTTCATTATGTAATGATTTTCTATATAATATTTCCTTTTAATCTTAAACTTAACAAAATCGCTAACTATGTACAGTACATTGTACACATTTATATTTTTTGAAAACTTTTTTCTCCGTTGTAAAATAAATTATAACAGGGGTTTAGAATTCAATAGAATATGTGTTCTTTTATAAAACCCAGAAACTACTTTGCAGAGTTTTTTTCAATACCTTCACATATCATATATTTAATATAATACTAAAAGTATATGAGAAGATACCTAGAGAGAAAATTTCTAAGACAAATTTAAGCTTTTGAGGAGGGGTTTATTTTCATATTAATTTTTTGTTACCTTTTTTTTCTAATGCACGTATCTATTAATAAGAATTATTGCACTGCTCCTCTAGAAATGGATAAAATCTTCAGTATCGTCTTATCTTATTTGTTAGCGATGAGGCCACGATCTGAATTTCGTAAAGATATACTGAGATCGGGCTTTTCCTAAATAATTTAAACCACTATCCACATAAATGCAGATACACTTCCTGCAACTTCTACCTTACTAATATCGACCTTGACAGTAGGGCCTATAAATATATGAATAGCTTGTAGGATCAAAACATGTGTAGAAAGATTACTAGGTATAACTAATTTATATGATATACATATTAAAATGTAATAATTTATTTTTGTTTTAGTACGTTGGCTTCAACTTTACTGTAATAATATGTTTATCCAGGGCAGAGGAGAACTACTCGAAATAACTTTTAAAATAGTTTAATTTAACCCTTAATGTACTTTATCGAGCAGTACTCATCATAGAATGATATGCAACACCAATACAGTGACGAGCAAGGCTCTCACTTGGTGTTCTTGCTTATGCCACATAGACGGCAGGAGCAGTAGGATGAATAAAACTTGGCTATTCTATTCAATATATTTCAAGTTAAGATTTTTTTCTATGATTATTAGGTGCTTACTTTAGCTACAATGATAATATAAAATAGCTTTTATTAGTATATGATTTGTTCGTGAAGTTTCGCGGGCCTCAACGCCACTATGTTAGGGTTTACCAGTGTCCTAAAGTCAAATAAATCTTATATCGAAGGTGTTAGTGAATAAATAAAATACCAATAATTTTTTGGTGGAAAGTAGTGGGCGGGGAATATAAAGTCCCCAAAGTTAAATTCTTCAATAAAACCACTAGCTATTGAAAGTGTGTATATACCAAACAATTTCAGTGAAGAAATCCCATATCTATAATTTTTATATGAGCTGTGCCTGGGGGAACATAAGCCCCTCAACATTTATGTTTTCTCAGACAGCACTTTTCTATGCAAATTGTGTTCATCTCTAGCAATTTTAGCTAAGAAATCCCACCTCCATCATTTTTTAGTAGAGTAGTTTTACCTGGGGTGTTATAAGCCTCTCAAAAGTCAAATTTTCTCAGACAACTTTTTTCTATCGAAAGCGTGTTCATCCCAAACGGTTTTACCGTAAAAATACCATCTATATAATTTTTAGATGAGCAGTTGCACCCGGGAGCACATAAGCCCACCAACATTTAAATTTTCTCAGATAACACTTTTATATTGAAAATGTGTCCAACCCAAAAAATGTATCTAAGAAACCACATCTCCATTTTTATATGTGATGTGCCCGGGGGTAGAAACCCCCCTATCAAATTAAAAGAATCTCTTTACCAAAAACATTTTATAATTACGGTTGGCCCATTTAATGAATACCAGCTAATAAATAAATTACTTCTCTATTTTCGATAGATTGTAAAATACAGAAATATCCATATGGAGAGGGGGAAAAAGCCCCCTTTTAAAAATTACGTCATCCGAGAATTTTATGGGATTATCCCACAATTATAATGGTGCAAACTTACCAACAACACTTGCCATACTGAGTTGGTAATTACTTAAAGTTGTGCAATTTTTATGGACTTTAACTCTAAAATTCATATATTTTAAGCTTTTATGATTACATAAACTTTCGTTATATAATTTATTTAAATCTAAATACATGCGTAATTAACATGTAAAATTCAGTTTTCTCCATAAGAAAAACATTGTAGGCTCTGGCGTCACACCCCCACAATGGCATAGTACGAGTACTCATTATATCGAGGTTACTCTAACGGAAAGGCGTACTGATCTGCTACAACGAGTACTCTTAACACCTCATACAGGTGAAACTATATACTTCAAGTATATGTCCCACTAGGCTCTTCTTATGAAGAGGTGACCTGGTGGTCTAGGGGTAAGGTGTCAGACTTCTATGCTGGCGGCCGGGGTTCAATCCTCGGTACCGGCACAGATTTATCTGATTAACAAACCCTTCCTTCACCTCTGACAAGACATCTTGTGAATATGAGGAATGCCAGGCCTCCACCGTGGTTCGGATTCCACGTTAAACTGTAGGTCCTTCATTTCATCTCACAATCACCCTACCATTTTACATTAGCGCAAGTGCGTATAACCCGAATGGGTAGTAAGACGTGGTGCTAATAATAATAATAATAATAGTAATAATAATAATAATAATAATAATAATAATAATTCTTATGAGCAGGTGTGAGGTTAGAGAGATGGAACTAATGGGGCATTTTATTCCCCTACTCCCCGCTCTTCTTATGAGGAGGTGTGAGGTTAGCGTGATGGAACTAATGGGGCATTTTATTCCCCTACTCCCCGCTCTTCTTATGAGGAGGTGTGAGGTTAGCGTGATGGAACTAATGGGGCATTTTATTCCCCTACTCCCCGCTCTTCTTATGAGGAGGTGTGAGGTTAGCGTGATGGAACTAATGGGCATTTTATTCCCCTACTCCCCGCTCTTCTTATGAGGAGGTGTGAGGTTAGCGTGATGGAACTAATGGGGCATTTTATTCCCCTACTCCCCGCTCTTCTTATGAGGAGGTGTGAGGTTAGCGTGATGGAACTAATGGGGCATTTTATTCCCCTACTCCCGCTCTTCTTATGAGGAGATGTGAGGTTAGCCAGATGGAACTAATGGGGCATTTTATTCCCCTACTCCCCGCTCATCTTATGAGGAGGTGTGAGGTTAGAGAGATGGAACTAATGGGGCATTTTATTCCCCTACTCCCCGCTCTTCTTATGAGGAGATGTGAGGTTAGATATATGGAACTAATGGGGCATTTTATTCCCCTACTCCCCGCTCTTCTTATGAGGAGGTGTGAGGTTAGTGAGATGGAACTAATGGGGCATTTTATTCCCCTACTCCCCGCTCAAAGATCACAAGACATTTAATAAAAAAAGTTATAGCACTGTATCTTACTATCTGTTCGGGTTATACGCCTACGTAATAATCACGCTAGTGGGTTAGGAATTAGTAAGGTTAAATTTGAGAGGAAGTGAACCTACATTTATGAGAAGAGAGAGTAGAAAAACATATATAGTAAAAAACCACACCTAGTTCATCCGACAAAACTTATAACCTTGATCTCCCCGTAAACAGCAGTCTAACTTAACACGATACCAGCGTGTTAGCTATATATGTCACCGAGACGGGTCAAATTTAAGTGACAAACAGTTGAACTACAACTAGAGCCTGATATAGGGCACTGAAGACGTAACGAATACAAAGAGTAAATTATAAGACCAAAATTAAAAGTTGATTGGTACCTGTCGGTAAGGTGTCGGACTTCTGTTTTGGGGGTCTGGGGTTCAATCCTTTATCCCAGCACAGATTTATCTGATTACCAAACCCTTCCTTCACCTCTGACAAGGCGTGTATTAATCACAACTTGTGAATGTGTGGAATACCAAGCCTCCACCGTGGTTCGGATTCCACGTTAAACTGTAGGTCCTCCATTTCATCTCACAATCACCCTACCATTACACATTAGCGTAAGACGCGTTGCTAATAATAATGCTAATAATAATAACTAAAAGTTGATATTCAAAATATTTTGCATATATTTATAAGTAAATCTTCATATATTTAAAGGTGCCTTCAATGTATGTATGTATATATATAAATTGATGAAAAGCCTCTAAAATTCCCTTCAGGGGGAAAGTAAAGAAATAATATATTCGATACATGTTTCGGGGTGTACAAAGCATGATAAAGTATATATAAGAAGGTGCTTTATGACAAAGTCTCTCCCGCCAGTCTATCACTTGCTATTTGAGAAGACCAAATATATTTAACTCAAGGGATATGTTCGAGTCTTGGCACTATTAGTACTATAGCCATATAGTCACGTCCAGCCAACATGAGTGGCACGTGCGATTAAAACAACCCAGGGGGCAGCCAGACGAGACACCTTGTCTTTTCACAGCTCAATGCAGCTCACAAGACCTCGCCCCCTTCTTAACTTGGGGACTACCCGACTATTCGCTGCTCCCAGCATTACAGGTGTGTGTGCGTGCTGCTGGCAACAACCCGAGGGCAGACAAGTCTAATGTTTCTAGGGGAGTCCATCCAGGGAGGGTCTGGGCCCCCGTATCCACGCCCACACAGCAACATACTTTGAAATACACATAGGGGCGAATAAATAGGGAAACTGGGGAAATCAAAATAAAACACGGTAGTAGAAAGTGTTTTAATCAGTGGCGTGTTGTGTAGTGTCACCAGAATAAGCAGAATTTGAGTTGTTAAGATTCTCATCACTCAGTAGGACACTCACTGAGCAGGTTTAAACGAATATAAATTCCCCCTGTGAGGTATGTAGAGCAGAGCATATGTTCGATTGGTCAAATAGGGTATCTAATTATTCTTATAAACGCGTGTTACAACCAGTTCAGGCTATAAACATATATGATAATTACTTTAATGAGGTAGGGATGAAGAAGGAATAATTTTAGATGTAATATACCCACATTTTCTTGGAGGGAGGGTTGGAAACTATTTGGTAAAAACCAAACCTTCAGTAAACTTGACCAGTAATAGAACCCCATTCGCCCTCTTATTATCAGGCCAGTCTAACACGAGAGAGACACCTTGGACCATTTGGCCACTCAAGAAGGTAGAGGACCTAGTTGAAGAGAGCAAGTCGGAGGTACAGTTTTATAAATCTCTGATTAACCTGGCAATATTACACGTAACGGCACTGATTTAAATGTACACTCATTTTGTATCAATATGGGATATCATTGAACAATACTTGTCCACGAGAAAACCGAAGTAAGTTATTTTTTAAGTCCTTGACTGAGTCTTACTACCCGTTTTAGATACACACATATCTATTTTAGTAAGTTAAGGATGAAGAAGAAATATTTATATAAAATGCACCAGCATTGGCATGTAGCAGGAGTAGTAATCCTTTTTGAAAAAATTACCCATACAATTAATAATACCTGTGATCCACACCCTGACTACTCCATCGCCGTGAAACCAAACTAGAAGAGACTGACACTTATTTTCCAGGTGCAGAGGGTATATTTCTTCAACCACCATCTTAGTTTGATTGATATTTTGAGAATTTTATCCACACTGATAAAAATGTTTTCTCGCATAAGATGTCTGTCTACCTTCTAGAACTTTATACAAAGCATTGCACTCTCCCCCACTCTGAACCCTTGTTTGCTTTCATAGAAGACTCCGGCCCTTCTGGTCGAGAGAAGATTAAAATATAGTCTAATTTTGAATATCTTAGAGCATTACATTTACTATAACTTGTTACCACCCCCTCTACTACCTCTTAGCTACGGCCACACTGGACTAAAAGGAAAGTGGGGGTAAGCTACAAAATGTTATAAAGAAGAAAAACATCAACAATAATTTGGTAACGATATGAAAGTTTTTTTAAAACAATAAAAAATTAAAGAATAATGTACATGGCCTCAAAAATCCATCAGGGGTTGTGTTGAAAATCATATTAAACAAATGCGCAGTACTATCATGCTAATGTTTCCAAACATGAAACATGTTCTTAAGTCAACTAGGTCAGTCTGGGAGAGACAACCACTCGTTCCAACAACACAATGTCAGTTTCACAACAGTGAATATTGACAAAACAACCTAAAGTGTTGACTATCCGAGCAAATTATTTTATAAATGTCTAGTCAGATATTTATTGACTACAAAAAGAAAAGAGCATAATGGGCATATTTGAAATAGGTACGAAAGATGTCTGCTACGCTACATTGAATACAGACAAAAAAAGAAAAATGAGAAGTTAAATTTAATATCGTACAGATATTTAGGGGAACACAAGAGTTTCGCTTACCGACCACAGGTCAAACTCCCGCGGGACTATTAAATGTAGACACAGTTACGGACGTAAATAAGATCCCTACATGTTAATAAAAATATATATAACATACAAAGGAGGTCTAGATAAACCACAATTAAATTCAATTAAATAATTTGGAGAGTATTCAAAGTCAAAATCAATCCATCAGCAAAATTTTACGTTAATTTACCAAACAATTCAAAATAAGAAAACATCTTCAGAAGATGAGTTTACATTAAAAGCTAAATTCAGACAATTCAAATAAAATACTTCTAGCAAATATTAGTTAAAAAATATGGCAACCTGATATATTCAGTGACCTCACTGACACTAGCGCCTAATTGGCGGCAAAAATTATTTTATGTCTCATTACAGAATTTAGTAATACAAACAACATTAATTTTAGCAAATAGTTTACGTTGCCTATTCAGGTTTATTCCAATAAATACGTTACTTTAATTTCAAAATTGAACAAGCCATAGTTAAAGTGTTTTAAAATAATATCAATGAAATAAATATATAGAGAATACGAAAACATTCTGAAAATGTCTAAGTCCAGGACCAGACTTATCCTGATGGCGTCTAATACAATATTCTAGGACATAACTTCTCCTGAAGGCGTCCAATTTAATTGTTAAACCGTCTCCTGAGCCACCGAGCTTAAATAGTGTTTCTAGTCACCTAGGGTTGAAAAGGGGTGGGGGGTTATCCATATACGTCGGTTAAGTCCCATCGGCCACGTCGATGGATGAAAATCAGCATGTACACCATCGATTTAGCTTGGGTTGGCTGGCCTCTCTTCATCAAGTCCACTAGTGTTGACAAAAGATTTTTTGGACCAGAGCACCAGTGACGTACACACATCACGCGCTGTCTTAATGGTAGATTCCATCTTGCCCGCAGGGTGGCAGGTTAGTCGTAATTCCGGTACTGTTGTGAGCGTCATTCTTGAGTTCCATCAGAATCACTGACTCATACGCTTGTCACATCAGCTGAAGTTACACCAAGGATCGTTCGTCCCACTCTTCAATTTAGGACGCGGCGAGTTCAGTTCAGTCTTGAAGGTTGTTCTAGCCATAAGATTCAAAGGGTAAGTACATGAACATTTTATTGATTGCAGGGAGTTTATTCTTGTTTGATATGGCTTAGTATTGTAGACGGATTCTACATTGGACTACAATATAGAAGCTTACTATTGCAGAAAGTTTATTAATATTGCGGTTTCATACGGAGTAGGTAGTATCACTTGAAGATTAATATGGGGGTGGCATGTTGTAACATCACCAAACGGTACACTCATATGAATTTAAGGTGCGGATAGAACAATAATAAAAATAAAACTTATAATAAACAACGAGTAGCTCTTCCTTTTCCTATTTTCCCATCACTTGAATAATAAAACAAAGCTCATCGGGATAGAGAGCTAAAATATCTTGACTGGTGGGATAGCCCCTTAGAAACTTGCGATTCTGGATCATGGTCCATACCAAACAAATAAAATATTATATTAGTAAATGCCAGGAATATTTAGATCTTACTCTAAACTACTTTCTACTGTTAAACTAAATTTTATTTTTATTCAATTCGCTCAATCATTTTGTCAACTAACTCATTTAGAACTTAGAAATGTTCTATATAAATAAAGATTTTAAGTGGTTAATTGACTATTCATTGGTCCAATTAACTATTAAGATGCCCAAGTAACAGTTGGAGCTGTTCAAGCATCCAAGTAACTGTTCATTTGTTCGACTAGCTATTCAAGTGTATAAATGACTGTTAGGGTATTCAATTGACTGGCCATGTGTTCAACTAGCTATGCAAGTATCTAAGTAACTGTAAGGGTATCCAGGTTAATTTTAAAGTTGTCCAAGTAAATGCCAAGGTCTGTTCACTTTCAAATTATGCTTAAGTTTTATAAGTAGCTGCTCTATGTCCAAGTAGCTATACAATTATCCAAACTATTATTAAAATATGATAATAACTTTCAAATGAAATATAAAGATTGGGTCTAGTACAAAAATCAATTATTTGGCTAGAAAAAATTCCTGGGCACTAATCTATCTCCGAGTACTTACTATGTTTTTTTTTTTACATTTTTAAAATCATTTACATTAGGTATACTCAATTTATTTAATAGAAAAATTGGCGGTTCCAATTGTTTTGATTGAATACAAAGACAAATGAGTTCAAATAATGTATCCACTAAGCTACGTTAAAAAAGAAAACTGACCTATAAAATCCTAGAATTTATGCATTGTCTGAAGTCAATGTGATATCATTACAAACGTTTCAGAACTAAAGTCAAGGCGAGAAGAATCAGCACACGCATAGATCATTAACAGCTTGTCCCATTACCAGAATCGATAGTTGTTGAAAAAACTTGGCCATTATTATGAGCTTCGATCCAGGAACAACTATATAGGTCACAATACTCTGGCCTCAGAGTGGGGCAAGATCGTTGAAACTTTGGATTCAAGATATTATCTAATACCCTATGGTATGCCTCAATTCAATTCTTGGCTGGGCCTAAATTAAGTTTTCCTGTGATTAAAACGCAGTAGTTTAGTTTAGTATAAAAAGGTCCTCATTTCTTTATGAACCAACATGTGCTATGTTCATTTAAAAACCATAATAAAATATTATTTTTCTTTTTGTTATTAATCTCAAGATTAAAAAAAATGGGTGTGTGTACTTATGTACGTGCGCGAGAAGTTATACTTCTTTGGCATCATTAAAAATATTAAATAACCAATAATAAATATTTAACAATAATAAGTTAATAATATTTAGTATTAATTATGTTAAATAATAATATTTTAATTTATATCAATAATAATACATACGGATAGTTAACCTCAATTATATTGGAGCACTTGAAAAAGTCTATAAGCACAATTTTTTTCACTAATATTTACGAATAGTAAATAATATTAATCAAAATATTCAATTTAAATCACTACTGAATATAATTTATTAGCACATATATAATTCGCACTTGTATGAAACTAAAACACTTTTTGTGAATGTAGAAACTAGAAACATGTGGATAAATATGATATATATGAAAACAGTGATCAGAGGCGACGAGCGTACCAACATGCGCGACTAACAGAGATTATATTTCTATTTTGTTGGTAGCTTTTTTTTTTTTCGAGACTTAATGAGCGGTTTAGCTTCAACCTGTTACTTTTGTGTTACAGTGATGAGCGCGCATCTTAAAATTTCCCTCTCATCATTTTTTCATAACGCGCCTAAAGAAGTATAACTTCAAAAAAATACTACCTATCATAATTTAAATTAAATATTTATTTCCTCTAGTAGCAACTGTTCTGTTAAATATGTTTTAACATTTTAAAATAAATAATCATTCTAGTCCGCTATTAACAGTTGTTGATAGCCCGAGAAGCAGACCACACTTCCTACATCACCTGGCCCATTTGACCATGTATGTAAACATAACGCTGGCCTAGTCAGGAGCAATGTCGTTGATACGTTGTGCTTTAGCTGTTGACCAAATGTTTGAATCATTTTAATTGCAAGTCACCTGCTAAGTGAACGAACGATATTAGGCATCACTTTCGTGTTAGACTGGCCTGTTGATGACGGGGATATCGAGATTCGAATCCCAGTCGGGTCCACGGATGATGTTCTTTCCTTAGTAGTTTATCATTCTTCTTCCACGGAAATGCGGGTAGACTACCTTTGAAAGGATCCCTCCCTCATCTCTAGCATATTAGAGTAATTTTAGGCTAATATATGCGTATATCTAGATAGGTAGGAAGACCCGGTGCTGATATATATATGTACGTATAAAACTCGCTTTGCTCATTGGGGGCGGAGCCCCCAAACCCCGAGTTAGTTTTCTTTGCAAGTGTATGTAAACTAATGCAATTCCAAAACTGTTTTTTTGATAGGTCTTACCGTTTACCACAAGATACCTCCAAAGAAAGGTCCACACCAGCTTTAAAGTTGCTCCGCCATTTTGATTTTTTTCGGGGGTTAAAAATAAAAAATAAAAATACGTTTTTAGAATGTTCCCGTCGGTTACAGGCTAGAAGCTATAAGTTTGCCATATTTCAAGTTTCTAGCTCATCTGGAAGTGGGTAAATATTAATGTCAGTGAGTGAGTCAGCCATGTGGCTTTATAGTAGTATAATAATAATAAAATACCCACTTCAAGTCAGGTGAGGAATTTGGAGATCATAGCTCAGGTCTGGTCGCTGTGTTCTACTTTTGTAACAATTTTTATTAATTTTAGATAATACGCTTTAATAATATAATGAGCCCCCAACACTACCTAACTATATTTAGAGATTATAATCCACGAACCAATACATTCTGCTAAACCACAGCCGCCTTTAATAACAGGACGGAGTGTTAATTGTGGCAACTACGCCTGTAATGACGTCACGGACCCAAGCAATCTGGTGCTTTTGTGGAAAATACGTGAGCATTTCCCGTTTTCTTTCATTTAAATTTTATTTGGAACCCGTTTAAATATTAATACCAATATTAGAGTGTAATCAAGGACACTAATACTGTTGGGAAATGCATGTTACTACTCGGTCAGTAAGTTAGTTGATATCTCACCAACTTTCAACGAATGTAAAACTTAGAATATACAAACAATAATTTTATCGGTTGTTCTCTATGTGTGTGAAACGTTAAACCTTTCATGACGAAAACAAATTTGTGGTGTTCGAAACAAGGTGGTTGGGAATATATTTGTTTCAAAAAGAGTTTAAGCTACTTGGTAGTAGAGGGAGTTACATAATGATTAGTTGCATACCCTGTATACATCATGAGCCATTGTCAGGATAGTCAAGTCTTGTAGTTTACGATGGGCAGGACATGCAGCGATAATGGGAGAATCTAGAACCTTGTTCGGGAAGTTATTTCAAACCCAATGAGAAGAGATCATTGGGAAGAATTACACGCAGATTGGAGAGTAATATTAGAATGGAGCTGAAATGGATAGGGTATAGTGAAGCTGACAGGATATAACTATATCAAGATAGGGATAGGTGGAGTACTTTAGAAAGCGTAGCAATTAACTTTGTTCATAATGCAGTAGAGAAAGTAAGTGGGTTTTACAAGAAATCATTTAAATAAAAGTATTTTGAAGGTATACAGAATGCAAAAATACCTTGAAATATAGATTAATATGTTATAGTTATGGATGTTGTTTCATTTATTCACAAATGTGATTACTCTAGTAACATTGGGAAAACCGTCGTTTAAAGCATATTAAGATCTTTTTTTTATATAATAAATGGATGCTAAGTCCAATATGCGTGTTTAGGTGAACATATGTATTTTAGCATCGTGTCTGGGCTTCACGGTATATTTAAACAAAACTAATCGTTTTATCAGTATTAGTTTGTGTTCACCAAACTAAATTTGTTTTAAATGCCCCAAAGTTTTAATACAACAATGAGCACAGATGTGCAATACAGGACCAACCCTTTTTCATAAGATAATATTGTTGATGGAGGCATTGATCTGACTCATAGGCGACTAGATTTTATTACCAACTAATAATCGATACATCATTTTGAAACTTATTTTTTTTTTTTTTCGGGCAGTAATTTTTACTACAATGTAAATAGTTTATTTGGAAGTATTTATAAGTACATTGTCAGGTGTTGACCCAATTAAAGAAAATAACTAGTTTCAAGTTATTTAAGAACATATTTTATCTCGGTAAAATCTTCTTACATTAAAGTTTAAAGACTGTACTGATTCTATTTTAACATCATTTTGTAAACAGTAAGTTATAATAAGCATAGAATGGGGTGTTGGTTTTTATAATCCGTTTCAAATGAATTGTTAATCAAAATAAATGTGGAAATCAAGTTCATTTGATAAAGCATGCGCAAATTAGTGTGCCGTGGATTTTGAGAATCACGGTTTGTAGTCTACTGTCAAAAAATCTACGTAAAAGTAATTAAGAACACATTTAATCAACTATACTAAATTACATATTATTCATGGCATTGATTGTGTTGATAGTATTTTTTTTAATTTTTACAACCAATCTAATAAAGAGTTGAAGAAGGTAATATTTTTGAAACTGCCCCTGGATTTAAAAATAGATTATCGTTGCTGTTTTCTCGCACACAACAGTTTTTATTTTCATAAAAATGTCTCTCTTAGATTCAGTATGGAATATACTTCCTAATAATTTAAGCTCACCACAGATTCCGATAAAGTTATCAATTGTTGAAATATTTTAATAATATTTTGTTTAAATTCTTCAACAAGGGGAAAATTAACCTTATCCTAAGACTTATTGTAACTATAATTGGTATTTTAACCGCCTCGGTTACGTAGTTAGATAACGTGCTAGTTTCGTGTTGAGTTAGACTGCCGAGGAAGGGGAGATCGAGGTTCGAATCTCACTCGGGTAAGCTGGTGGTGGCTTTTCCTAAATGGTTTTCCACTCTCCGTCCATGTAAATGCAGGTTCACTTACTAGATATTCAACCTTCCCAATTCCTAACTCATTAGAGTAAATAGTACTTAAGCATAACCCAAATTGGTGCTAGGAATATTGCTATTACAGCTGGGAGCACATTTTCTGGTTATTTTATGCAGCTGTAATGTCACTATCCAACCATACCGTGTATATAGTAGAAGTAGATAATCCGAGACACGAAGATTACAACCGAAATGATCAAATCAAAGGCATGAATAACATGAGAAATAAAAGTTTTGGACAGCAAAACAAACTAAATTAACAAACAATAATATCCTCTGAGTACGTAGCTGTTTCACTAGGACCTTGTGCCAAACCTCATTATTCCATCCTGTTACTAAGGACGGTCATGATTAAACTCACACCTCAAACCCCCCACCCCCCGCCTTGGTACTTATAACCTAAACCGTTCTGTCTACACACATATGCACTAGTATAATGTTTTTAGCATCACGTATTTCTAATACAGGTTAAGACTTCGAAAAAATCTAAGGTCAATAAAGAGGTAAAAGGATAGTATACTAAAGAAAATCAAAATTAAAAATTAAAAGTAATTAACAAGTTAAAATTATAAATATTTAATATTGATACAAATTCAAGCAGCGCTTTCGATAAAACTAAAATATATGAATGTTTAGACTCAACATTCAGTTCAATACATTAACTGTGTTCTCGCACGACGCCCCTGCGCCATGAATATGGTACACACGTACCGAAACATGTCGGCCAAAGTTTAATCGGCTTCTAAATTGATGAAACTTGCCCAAGGAGTAACGGGACTCAAATCAAGTTAAAGACTTCATATCTCTATTTAAACATTCAACTTTATTATGGTGACCTGGTGGTCTAGGGGTAAGGTGTCAGACTTCTGTGCTGGCGGCCGGGGTTCAATCCTCGGTCACGGCACAGATTTATCTGATTTCCAAACCCTTCCTTCACCTCTGACAAGACATCTTGTGATGTGGGGAATGCCAGGCCTCCACCGTGGTTCGGATTCCACGTTAAACTGTAGGTCCTCCATTTCATCTCACATCATCCTACCATTACACATTAGCGTAAGTGCTATAACCCGAATGGGTAGTAAGACGCGGTGCTAATAATAATAATAATATAATAATAATAAAAATTTATTAATAGCTTGTTACGTTTTAAGCCTTATGTCATATTAACTATATTTCCTGTAATACAATACTATTACTTGGTTACTCCATTCAAATTTGTCATCTTAATGTTTAAATATTAATTGTATTGTTCCTCTATTCATTTCTGTTATTAATTATTTTAATGTTTTCATGTATTTATCTTCTGATTGATGGTCACCATTTGAATTGATAATGTTATGTCACGATTATTTTTAATCATTTGTTTCTATCTCATATATTTTAGTATTATCGAAAGCACTGCTTGAATTTTTATCAATATTAAATATTTATAATTTTAACTTGTTAGTTACTATTAATTTTTATTTTCTTTAGTATACTATCCTTTTAACTCTTTATTGACCTTAGATTTTTTCGAAGTCTTAACCTTTATTATAACTGCTCCTTACTTTTTTCAAGTTTAGAATGTTTTCTAAAATGACCACGTATTTCTACCCTTTTGGGCTGTACGCGTATAAACTAACAAGGTAAGACAGAGAAGGAATAATGAATAGTAAGTGTACCGAAATTAGCGTGGAGTAAGAGTTAATAAGCGTTTAGGGAAAACACCTCACTACACCCGGCAGGGATACGAGCTCGGACCTCCTCTAGCTGTACATGATGAAATGTTTGCATGAGTAGGGAATGGCTTGTCTCGCTGCAGCAATGTCCAGTTAAGATCTTGATGAGATGGCTCCAGTCATGATGGGGTGAGTTCTCCAAAAAGGAAAATATAAACATTCATTTATAATTCAAGTCACACGAGGCTATGTAAGTAGACAATGCGTGTGTCTGTTCACTTGTTTATTATTTCAAGACAAACTAATACACCTCTGTTGACAAAGCTACTTCTGACGATTGGAAAATATATTATGATTGCTTTAGCTCTATGTGATGTGTGTTTATGTTATATCCATGTTTCCCTCTGTTTTTATTTCTTACATTTCTCAAGCTCCTGTAAGCTGTGTTATGTTATATCAATATTTCCCTCTGGTTTTATTTCTTACATTTCTCAAGCTCCTGTAAGTGTGTAATGTTATATCCATGTATATACAGGATGAGTTGTAATTCGCATATACGGGTACAATATGATTAGGTAGGTGAATTTAAGTCAAAATTAATCTTTGTGAAAATCACATTTCCCCATACCTTTTGAGAGAAATGACATTAAAGTTAGAGAGGGGTCATGTGGCAACGCTGTGCCTGAAACTTACATCAAACGTATATATGCGTATCTGGGCTACACCATTCGTAGCCCAGTAGTGGAAAGTTTAGCCAGTACTAATGTACCGGTGACCAGGGGACGCCCGAATGTACTAACCTACATCTTTTCTGTGTCCCGAAGAGATGAGTGATAGTGAGTATGAGGGTGTGGAACCATTCACTACGTAACTTAAAGCGCCTGATTAATCAAATCCTGGTGACATTAGACGTAGTTTCTCTTTTGGGAAAAGTAATCTGGGACATTGACTCGGTGTGTTAAAACTGCAGGGATAATAATTAGTCTAGAGGTTAGAGCACCTTACTCCGACTTTAGATGTCAAACAACAATCCCGACCTTTGGAATGTGATACCGTTTTACCCCGAAGTGGTTTTCTCAACCTCTCTACAAGCCGTTATGCTCAGATTAGTTTGGTGCTGGGTTTTAACGGTGAGTTCAAACATATTATAAGAGACGAGCCATGTGCATGCAATTTACTGTATTTTTGGTTGTTTTTTACTCCACGTCTTAACTAACAGTCTGTGCTATCGTTAGACATGAGGAAGGTAGGATTTTAAGTTATTGTTTCCTTGAAAAGAGAGCTTGAAGCAGATTAAAAAAACTTAACCCCAACGCAATCTGAGCCAGCCTTCACCTTGGTTTGTGTAGTTCTGCTCAATGGGTAGTTTTGTATTTTATATTTCGTGTTTCTTACTCGCATTTTTTTTCGACTTCGACTAAACTTTATTTATAAAACCAATACTTCATGCTGTGGTTGTTACAGTTTTGGGTTCTACTCCTAGCGAGGCTCAAAGGAGTATTCTCCTGAAGTTTATCTCGTGGTCAAGTGGTACTTTAACGTTATGAACTCTGGTTGTGGTTTATTTTATAACATTTAGGTGAGGTAAGCCACTTTCAAACCAACAACACTGCCACCAAACAGCTATTAAACAAAGTTAGGATGGCCGCCACTGGAGCGTAGAAAGACAAAATTATTTATGAACCAACGCTTTCTGGATTGTTTTGTTAAAATAAGGTTATTTTTTTATAATCGTTTGGCACGTTGTTTCGTTCCATCAGAAGCCTTGCTCATAAGAATACATAATAACTTGTCAGATTTAAAACAGTTTTGTTTAGTGTCTAAATGAACAGTTATTTACCGTCCTTGACGGGAAGCCGGTAGTTCAAAGTGAATATCTCACTTGGAGCGTGAAGAACCACGAGGGTCTGAGAACTAGGCCGGGTTCACACTGACTCTATCCAGTACACTAGGTCTTAACAAGAGGGTCGAGAGCTAGGCCTGGTTCACACTGGCTCTATCCAGTACACAGGTCTTGACAAGATGGTCTGAGAAACTAGGCCGGTTCACACTGACTCTATCCAGTACACTAGGTCTTAACAAGAGGGTCTGAGAACTAGGCCGGTCACACTGATTTATCCAGTACACTAGGTATTGACAAGAGGGTCGAGAACTAGGCCGGGTTCACACTGATCTATCCAGTACACTAGGTCTTACAAGAGGGTCTGGAGACTAGCCGGGCTCACACTTGCTATATCCAGTACACTAGGTCTTAACAAGAGGGTCGAGAGCTAGGCCTGGTTCACACTGGCTCTATCCAGTACACTAGGTCTAGACAAGAGTGTCGGAGAGTTAGGCCGGGTCACACTTGTTATCCAGTACACTAGGTCTTAACAAGAGGGTCTGAGATTAGCCGGGTTCACACTGCTCTATCCAGTCACTAGGTTTAACAAGAGGGTCTGAGAACTAGGCCGGTTCACACTGCTCTACCAGTACACTAGGTTTAACAAGAGGTTGGAGAGCTAGGCCGGGTCCACTTGCTCTATCCAGTACACTAGGTTAACAAGAGGTCGAGAGCTAGGCCGGGCTCACACTGCTCTATCCAGTACACTAGGTCTTAACAAGAGGGTCGAGAACTAGGCCTGGGTTCACACTAGCTCTATCCAGTACACTAGGTTTGACAAGAGGGTCTGAGAACTAGGCCGGTTCACACTGATCTTCCAGTACACTAGGTCTTAACAAGAGGGTCGAGAGTAGGGCCCGGTTCACACTTGGTTATCCAGTACACTAGGTCTAGACAAGAGTGTCGGAGAGCTAGGCCGGGTCACACTTGCTATATCCAGTCCACTAGGTCTTAACAAGAGGGTCGAGACTAGGCCGGTTCACACTGACTCTACCAGTACACTAGGTCTTAACAAGAAGGTTGGAGAGCTAGGCCGGGCTCACACTTGCTCTATCCAGTACACTAGGACTAGACAAGAGGGTTGGAGAGTAGGCCGGGTTCACACTTGCTCTATCCAGTACACTAGGTCTTGACAAGAGGGTTGGAGAGTTATGCCGGGTTCACACTTGTTATACCCAGTACACTAGGTCTTGACAAGAGGGTTGGAGAGCTAGGCTGGGCTCACACGTGTTATACCCAGTACACTATGTCTTGACAAGAGTGTCGGTGAGCTAGGCTGGGCTCACACTTGTTATACCCAGTACACTAGGTCTTAACAAGAAGGTCGGAGAGCTAGGCTGGGCTCACACTTGCTCTATCCAGTACACTAGGTCTTAACAAGAGGGTCGGAGAGCTAGGCTGGGCTCACACTTGTTATACCCAGTACACTAGGTCTTAACAAGAAGGTCGGAGAGTTATGCCTGGTTCACACTGGCAATATCCAGTACACTAGGTCTAGACAAGAGGGTCAGAGAGCTAGGCCGGGCTCACACTTGTTATACCCAGTACACTAGGTCTTAACAAGAAGGTCGGAGAGCTAGGCCGGGCTCACACTTGTTATACCCAGTACACTAGGTCTTAACAAGAAGGTCGGAGAGCTAGGCTGGGCTCACACTTGCTCTATCCAGTACACTAGGTCTTGACAAGAGGGTTGGAGAGCTAGGCCGGGCTCACACTTGTTATACCCAGTACACTAGGTCTTAACAAGAAGGTCGGAGAGCTAGGCCGGGCTCACACTTGTTATACCCAGTACACTAGGTCTTAACAAGAAGGTCGGAGAGCTAGGCCGGGCTCACACTTGCTCTATCCAGTACACTAGGACTTGACAAGAGGGTCGGAGAGCTAGGCCGGGCTCACACTTGCTCTATCCAGTACACTAGGTCTTAACAAGAAGTTCGGAGAGCTAGGCCGGGCTCACACTTGCTCTATCCAGTACACTAGGTCTTAACAAGAGGGTCGGAGATTTATGCCGGGTTCACACTTGTTATACCCAGTGCACTAGGTCTTGACAACAGGGTCAGAGGGCTAGGCCTGGTTCACACTGGCTCTATTCAGTACACTAGATTTTGACAAGAGGGTCATATAGCTAGGCCGGGTTCACACTTTCTCTATCCAGTACACTAGGTATTGACAAGAGGGTCGGAGAGCTAGGCCGGGTTCACACTGACTCTATCCATTAAATTAGGACTTGACAAGAGTGTCGGAGAGCTAGGCCGGGTTCACGCTAGCTCTATCCAATACACCAGGTCTTGGCAGTCGCACTTCTCGAACTCAATTACTTTGACTTAACCTTTATTCAACCAAGTACACAAGAGGCTGGTAGGAAGGGTTGTGTCTGTAAGCTCAAAGAGCTTCAAGATCTGATTCATATATCCATAAGATAAATAATATTATATTCACCTGTTTCTTACTCGTGGTGTTCGCGTATTATTTACCACCTTTTCAGGCTGTACACATATTTACTCTAATGTCGCAGGGGTGAGTAAGGAACTATTCTGTTAGTAATCTACCCACATTTGCTTGGAGGGAGCGTGGAAAACAATTTTTGGAAGAACCATACTCAGTAAACCTGAGTGAAATTCGAACCCCAATCTCTCCGTCATCAACAGGCCAGTCTAACGTGATAGTAATACCATAGACCATTCGTCCACTGAAACGGGATATTTGGGTTGTTAAAAGAGACAATGGTTATTGTCACCCACATCTTTAGCTAGTATTATCAGAGACCTGCTCCGGTTATCGAATGAACTAAGGCAGAGGTTATCAACCTGTGGTCCACGCAGAGTCCTCTGGAAGTCCATGAAACTAATCTAGATTTAAGTTGGTCTAGTTTTTATTTGTATTTTCAAGTCATAGCCTATAAATATTCGCTAAAGTTTGATTAAAAAAATTGTGTATTTTTCATATTTCTCAAACTAAACATATTTTTTCTTTCAATAATATTAAATTGGTTACGTAGAATACTAGAAATATGGTCAAGGCTTTTTCTAATTTTCCCTCGTATGAGGGTGGCTGTTAGAGGATCCATTATTCACTTCAGGGGGTCCGCGGTTTGGAAAGGGCTGATAACTTCTGGTCGAAGGTGTCACTGGTAATAAACTGGACTTACAGTGACGTGAAGGTCGGGATTTGAATTCCGGTAGGGCTTAAATAAGGCGGCTTTTTCTAAACTTTTTTCAATTCTTTATTCACAAGAAGTCTGCTATGCTCCATCTAATTTCAACATCCCTCACATCCAACAAATTAGTCTAATTAGTACAAACAATCAAAACCCGAAGTTGTGCTAAAAAATATTAATGGTGGTAAAATAGACTCTAATATTAATTGTTTTCAATGTGCTTTATGATAAAAGCAAATAAATATGTAGGCCTCTCTCTTTCAGGTCCATTCTAATGTAATCCTCCGATCTACATCTAGGTCTTCCCAGTGGTCTCTTCCCATTGGATCTACCAGTCGATAACCTGAACAAAGTTCTAGATTCTTCGATCCGTGCTGCATGTCCTACTACCGCTATCTGCTAGATTTGACTATCTTAACAATGCCTTGTGATAAGAATATTGTATGCAACTAATCATTATGTAATATCCTCCATTCTCCAGTATTTTCACCCCTATTTGAAGCGAACTTCTTCCTAAGCACCTTGTTCTCGAACACCCTAAATTTCTTTTCATCTACTCACTAGGTGTATTATTTAACTTAACGACCTAAATTAAGCTAGTTTGTAAGTCTATGCTAATATTTTATTTGTGTTCAACAAATGTACAGTTAATTAATTGCAGATTTGGAACATATTTTTACCTCTGGTTCAAGGATTGGGTAACAAATAACATCTAAAGCAGTGGCTCCAGAAGTATGGTTGGCGGCCAAGTGTTCTCAGGTTTTAGTTCACAACCGTTCTGCATTAGTTAGGCCAAGTGTTTCCCTGACATGTTTGTGGTCTCACACTGTGTTAAATAGCTCCGTGAATTTTTTCTAAGAGAGTACGATCATTCTCACAGACATACTAGCTTCCAGTTAGGCACCGGCACTTTATCACGTGGTGACTGAATATCGTCAGAGTAGTTCGCGTGTGCTCTACTTTCGTTTTGAACGAGTCATACACTGACTACAGCAAGATATAGCAGCAATTTTTTTTGGTACTTTAGAGACCGGTTTTTACATAACACCATAGCATAGCAAATTATGTAGGTCTTATATGGGCTGGTTTCCAAACCATGACTTACTCGATGTGACACAACGACTGGAGACTCGAAGTGACACAGAACACTTCTACCGACTCGTATGGACACAACCTGATGAGGACCTCGAATGTGACACGGGAACACGTTCTTACTCTGGAGCTGGGAAATGTTATCAGTCACGAATGAAATCACACGGCCGATATCCAAGATGTTAATTACCTAATAAACAATTTGTATTGAATAATTTACAAATCATCACTGTGCTGATAGTTCTGTGAATAGTAGACCTCACTTTCAAGTCAAATGTTCAGAATGATGTCTGTCATGTCCTTGCCGCAGTATTCAGATTTATCTTTGGATTAGAGTTTTATTTTTACTTGAATTGAGGTTGGTGTTTTAATTGGTGATAAGGTTGAATATAAAACAACTTAATACTATATCAAGAGTAGGCTGTATTAAACTCGTAGAAAATAACCATTGCCCATGTGGTTTAAGGCGTTAGTCTCACAGTAAATGTGCTTTTTTATGTTTTTTATTTTCTAGATATACATATCATGCTTTCACATACGTTTTTAATCTATATTCTGACAAAAATATTCCTACAGGCTATTTAAGTGAATAAATCAAATAGACTGAGTTGTAGACAATTTTTTACAAAATAACTACTTCAAGATCGAAGTATATATATTATTACATTATATTATATATTATATATAGTATATATAGTGACAGTCTAAGACTAAATTTATATTTATTTAAGAATGTATGGTTATGTTTTGGTTTCTATTATATTATCTGAAGTGCTACAAAAAATATTAAAATACATTAACATGGAAATTATATCTTTACTTATTTTACGTCACAAGTAGGCAACGTCCCTAATGCCTTATTGTTGCGTCCCAGGTAGGCAACGTCCCTAATGACTTACTGTTACGTCACAAGTAGGCAACGTCCACCTAATGCCCTTATTGTTCGTCCAGGTAGGCAACGTCCCTAATGACTTACTGTTACGTCACAGGTAGGCAACGTCCCTAATGACTTACTGTTACGTCCACAGGTAGGCAACGTCCCTAATGGTGGTATTACACTGCTACATTTATTCTATAAAATGTATCTGATCAAATAAATATAATGTAGCGTTGACGATCTATCAAAGAACTTCTATAGAATAATATGCTTTACAAATTTTTTATAATATATTTAGGCTACCTCGTAGAACGTTCTTAAAAGATTTATAAAATAAATTGGCGAAATATGAAAGTTTAATCAAAACGTGCAAATCAGTTTTTTAAATGTAATATTTTTCTATATAAAGACACAAAATCCACACTTAGTGTATTTTTCTTTTAATTAGCAAAGTAGCTTTACTGACCAGATTTTTTAAACATTTTATAGTTCATTGATAAGTAATTTGAACATAATTGGAGTTCCTTTTTTTAATCACGTATATTGTACAAGATTTGAAGAAAATATAATGCAATAGCATATATTTTATAAAGATGTCAATTATTTTATTATACATTTTATAAGTTAAATATAATATTGATGTAGCTTTTGGTAATTTAGAGAATGCAAGTATGACGTAAGCCTGATAAATATTACCATCAATTGTTATGAAATCAGCAGTTACACATGCATACCAGGTCATGTTTATAAAAACCGAGATTGTTTTGCCAATTAGCATAACATATAAGTGACATAAACAGTAGTGTGACCCTACTCTAAAATTAGAGGGGCCCAAATACACGAAAGGAAAATATAATCTAATTTTATATAAAAAGGTAAATAAACAAATAGGAGTGAGCAGTGAGAGTTACTGTTTTGACAATACTTGGTACATAATACGTCCCCAGAGCACGCAACTCAATCCAAGATATGGAAAAAACTACGGTCCCCCTTCAGACATTTATAAATATTATATAGACAGGTTAAAGTTGAAACTAAAAAAGGTGCATGGATAGTGGAATTTCCTAAACTTAGGGATAACATGGCTTAAATATAGTATTAAAAGATTGCAAGTCATAAATATCAAGTTTATTAAATGTATGTCAAATTTTTTAACATGCATATATTTAGAAGAAATTTAAACTTGTTAAGCATAGATACAATAAACAGCAATTACCTTCGTTTGCAATTCGTAAGAATCGCGAATGATTACATTAAGACCGTTCAAATGGATCGGGTAAATAATTATCTTCATTAATAACAAATATCAAGGAAAATCTCTAGATTAACCTCTATCATAGCTCACAATTTCCATAGAATTATATATTACTCTTAAAACTCAAAGGTTTAATCACGGAGACCAAAAACCAATGCATACATTTAATCAAATCTTAATTATCCGTAAAGAGCCTAAGTCCTAAATTATATAGCGGACCATCATATCGAATATGAGCAACTATAAACATCGATATTTCCAAAAAGAAAATATTTCATACAAGTTTAAATGTTTTCATTTAAATACCATAGGAATATTACTAAAAAAAAAGTTAATTCAATGTATATGAATACAAAGCTTAATGCATATTATTTTGAATATTATTATATAATATTATTAATTAACCCTCCCAAGTAAATCATTTCCAAATTAATTGTGAAATACCATTCACAAACTAAGTAGTTCAAAGTTAACTCAATCTCCTAGAAAACGAATAATAATACTGGACTTTACTAATTTATAAAAATAAATGGCCGAAAGAAAATTTTGAATAATTACAAATTTATCATTACGCTGAAAGTGGATCTCTCCTTACATTTTAAATAAGTCCTTGAAGCCTCTGCTTCGTCTAACTACTTCCAAGTCAAGTCCAAGAGTGCAGTCTTTTTTCATGGACGGTCTTTTATACGATGCACAAAACTTGATGAACAGGTGAGACGGGATCAAAAGGGTGGTATCAAAGAGTTTAACACAAGGGGGGAGGAGGGACGTGCGTGACAATGAGAACATTTATTTTATTCTCGAAATGACTGGGTGGCACTGGTTCCTTTTAAACTGCATCTCTTCTCTTCTCATGGTCGTTGGGTTGGCTCTGAGTATGGCAGCGATCTCTAACGGGCAAAGTTTGATTCTCGTCTCGGAGCTGGCAGTTGTTCGCGGGCCGATAATATGGCCAGACGTGTTGTTATTAGTTCGTAAATAGCCTGGACGGTGAGATTGGATAAGTGTTGTTGTTGTTGTTGTTGACTTGGCCATTTTTATTTGACTTGTAGCTAAAATTGCTACAGTAACTCAGGAGAAACAACCCTCCTTTTTAGATATATAGCAGTGAATTTCAGACCTTTTCAGGAGAGGGGTTTGGGGAAAGACGCCAGTTGCTAAGGGGCTGTTTCAAACTGCTTTTAATATTCAGCTACTGAGTTACAGTAACTTGTGAGGAGAATATCCAACAGCTTGTGCACCTCTTCAGTGCGGAGGAGGAATTATAAAACAACTGAAAAAGGCCTTGCTGAGTGAGACATTGGTAAAACGAGAACATTCCACCAAACTCTTTCAACCTCTTCTAAGATCTACATCACATTTACATATTCGTATGGTACTTAATCTATTTCAATAAACAAGATCAAAACTAACCCCATAATTATTTGCCGCTAACTACCCATCGTAGGTGACCTGGCGGTCTAGGGGTAAGGTGTCAGACTTCTGTGCTGGCGGCCGGGGTTCAATCCTCGGTCCCGGCACAGATTTATCTGATTACCAAACCCTTCCTTCACCTCTGACAAGACATCTTGTGAATGTGGGGAATGCCAGGCCGCCACCGTGGTTCGGATTCCACGTTAAACTGTAGGTCCTTCATTTCATCTCACAATCACCCTACCATTACACATTAGCGTAAGTGCGTATAACCCGAACGGGTAGTAAGACGCAGTGCAATAATAATAGTAATAATAATAATAACTACCCATCCTGACACGTCCACGGATTGGGCGGAGTAGTGACAATATTATAATACCGCCCTAAGAGAGATACCTGTGTACACTACCTTGAGCTCAGGCATGAATATGAACAAGTCTTAACACAGGGATATCATGAGAGTGAGGAAAGCACTGAGCTAGAAAAAGAGAGAGAGAGAAGGATGGGCGGTACGTGGAGGTGGGATTCTCCCAGTCCAACTAATTGCATTAGCAGGCATGTGTTAATCAGAACACCCTGAGTAGGTTGAGGAAAACGTTGTACCATGCCTTGATAGAAACAATGACACAAAGACAACAACATCTCAAGTCAGACAATGCACACTTTTTATATTAGCATTTGAAATAATTTATACCCACCATAAATAATGCATTAGACATTGTTGTGGCAGGGATAGATTGTTTGTTTACTTTGTTCACCGCGCTTTTATTTTGCACATGTCTTCATTAGATGGTAGATGATGAGGTTGTATTTTATATGAAGAGAGTCACCATTTGGATAAAGTGAGCGTGGGCTTTTCACATTGTTAATAAGCAACTAATTAAACAAGTTGAAACCGAGCCTTTCAGTTTTAATAACAGCCCGTCACACTAACAATAAGACTAGATTATTATATTCCTATCATGTACAGTATTTTAACGAGGCACGAGATATTGCTAGTTTATTAAATTTATATATATATATATATATTATATATATATATATTAACTAAGAATGGTGGAAGGATGAATTAATTGAAACTTTTGAATGGACTTTAAATAATCCTGGGTGTGATCTTAGATGTTGCTTGGAAAAATTGAGTTGTTGAGCCTTGGTTGATAATAAATTGGTCCTAGAATAATTCACTTTTATATAGGGTTTGTTCTACTATCCAGTAGCATAATATTCGATAGGTATTCCAGGGCTATAAATTGATCCGCTTAAGATCAAAAGCCGCCATTCTCTAAAAAGTAGTCCTAAACTACTACTATCTTAACACCATCTGGTTAATTTAATGTAATGGAATTATTGGTGATATTTACATTCATGCAATAAAATCAAGCTTTAATTTTTCAACTTGTAACAAACATCAATGATCACCAAATATCCCAATATTCTACGAATATTAATCAACCTATATACATAAAATTATCTTAACAGTGAAGTTACAAACCCATTGTGGGTTTTTAGAGCACTTTAAAGGAAATTAGTACAATTAACTATCATTCGTCGCCTAGACATCAGTTGAAGTTAAGGGTTTCCACATATTGATCCATAACGTTGGAAATATTTTGTAATTTAATTAATTATAATTGAAGAGCCAGGAATAATAACAGCATAAACTTACGCCTTTCACAATGGACAAATACTTACAGAATCTAAATATACCTAAACAGATATTGTCATATACTCTCTTACAAGAACATACACCATTAGTGAATATAATGATAAATGTTCACTTAGCTTTTGGATATCCGACTCGGAAAAATTAAGAGAACTACTTGTGGAAGATCACCATCATCATGATTTCTGACTCTCATTCTAAAAACGTTTAGAGCGTTGTGTTTAAATTCGATGGTGTGATTTAAATGTTATAAAATTCGTATTTGACCGTTGATCAGCAGCAAGAGATCCAATCATCTAAGGGAGACCTGGTTTGAGGAACCTTGACACATTTTGTTTGATCTGAGAGTCAGGTATTTTGTCTCATTCAACATTTTCTGGTAAGAGTACATTTTTTCATTAATTAACACTATTTCCGTCATATTTCTTCAAACCCACATTTGAAAAGACGTAAAAACTACATTTGAAATGCTAATTCCTCACATTCAATTCTATGGATGAAAACAACTTTCTTTAACATTTTATACATGCATCGGAAGTGAATCAGTTTAAAGCTAGTTAATTACTCAATTAACAACGTTGGGTGGCCAAATTAACTAACCACCATGTTGATATTTATTTACGCGTCCTCTTTGTATCCATCTTGGCGCACATTGAAGACATTACTCAAATATTTATTTTATCCTACTTAAAGAATTTTTAGGATAAATTTCAAAATTGAAATGGCATTTATTTTATTTCCTTGTCAGCTCGAACAATATTTCTCTATACAGTTTAGCTATATATAAATAAACTGTGTGCTTATTACATCGTAAATTAACTGTTAGGATTCATTGTCATAGTAACGGCACACGAGATACATAATTGAATTACCCTGTTTATAGGTTTTTAACAATGAGCTGGCCCGTGGCTAAGTAATTTTATAATAATGGAAATGGATAAAAATAAAGTAAAATAAAAATTAAAATAATTTGTGTAAATTAAATTAAGAAAGACCAGTTAGGTAAATAGGAAAAATGTGGAAAAAATTCTATGCACAAAGGTCACAACTTCTTTCTTTCTTTCTTTCTTCTACATCATATCATATAGTAATAAATAGTCACACATATATGTATACATAAGTCTTAACACAAATTGAGTAATACGTAGGTGTTGTTACCTTTATCAACCAACTTTACCACAAAACTTAACTACCCCATTTTGAATTAAAAAATACAAATAATCCGTTAGGGTTCTCCAAACTGACAAGACCGTGATAAGCGACTGGAAGACTGCGTGGCCCAAACTTGCGAGCGAGCGACTGCATGGTCAAACTTGATGAGCAAGTGACTGTATGGCCAAACTAATGAGCAGGACTGTATGGCCAACTGCGACGGCGACTGCATGGTCAAACTTGCCCGAGAGCGATTGTGTGGCCAAACTGAAGTGAGCGCTGTGTGGCCAACTTGCAAGTGAGCGACTGCTTGTCCAAACTTTGAGCGAATGGACTGCATGGTCAAACTTGCAAGTGAGCGAAGCATGGTCAACTTGAGTGATGACGCAGTCAAGCTTGCAAGAGAGCGACTGCATGGTCAAACTTGTGAGATGAGCGACTGTATGGCCAAACTTGCAAGCGAGTGACTGTATGGTCAACTGTGAGCGAGACTACATGGCAACTTGAGAGAAAGTGACTGTTGGCCAAACTTGTGAGTGAGCAACTTCATGGTCAAAATTGAGAGCAAGTGACTGTATAGCCAAACTTGCGAGCGAGCGACTGCATTGTCAAACTTGCTGAGTGAGCGACTGGTGGCCAAACTTGCGAAGCGAGCGACTGCATTGGTCAAACTTGCAGTGGGCGATGTATCGCTAAGCGAGCGAGTACTGCATGGTCCAAACTTGCAAGTGAGTGACTGCATGGTCAAACTTGCAAATGAGAGACTGAATGGTCAAACTTGCGAAGTGAGCGACTGCATGGTCAAACTTGCAAGTGAGTGACTGCATGGTCAAACTTGCAATGAGAGACTGAATGGTCAAACTTGCAAATGAGTGACTGAATGGTTAAACTTGTGAGCAGTGACTGCATAGGTAAACTTGCGAGGAGCGACTGCATGTTCAAACTTGCAAGGAGTGACTGCATGGTCAAACGTTAGTAGTAACTGTTACAAAACTTGCAAGTGAGTGACGAATGTTAAACTTGCAAGCGAGTGACTGCATGGTCAAACTTGCAGCGATGCGCATGGTCAAACTTGCAATTGAGCGACTGCATGGTCAAACTTGCAAGAGAGCGACTGCATGGTCAAACTAGTGAGCAAGTGACTGTATGGCCAAACTTGCGAGGAGCGACTGCATGGTCAAACTTATTAGCAAGTGACTGCATGGTCAAACTTGAGAGCAAGTGACTGCATGGTCAAACTTGCAAGTGAGTGACTGCATAGTTCAAACTTGCAAATGAGAGACTGAATGGTCAAACTTGTGAGTGAGCGACTGCATGGTCAAACTTGTGAGCAAGTGACTGCATGGTCAAACTTGCAAGTGAGTGACTGCATGGTCAAACTTATGAGCAAGTGACTGGATGGTCAAACTTGTGAGCGAGTGACTGTATGGTCAAGCTTGCAAGAGAGTGACTGCATGGTCAAACTTGTGAGCAAGTGACTGCATGGTCAAACTTATTAGCAAGTGACTGCATGGTCAAACTTGTGAGTGAGTGACTGTATGTCAAGCTTGCAAGAGATGATGCATGGTCAAACTTGTGAGCAAGTGACTGCATGGTCAAACTTGTGAGCAAGTGACTGCATGGTCAAACTTGTGAGCAAGTGACTGCATGGTCAAACTTGTGAGCAAGTGACTGCATGGTCAAACTTGTGAGTGAGTGACTGCATGGTCAAACTTTGAGCAAGTGACTGCATGGTCAAACTTGTGAGCGAGTGACTGTATGGTCAAGCTTGCAAGAGTGACTGCATGGTCAAACTTGTGACAAGTGACTGCATGGTCAAACTTATTACAAGTGACTGCATGGTCAAACTGTGAGGAGCGACTGCATGGTCAAACTTGTGAGCAAGTGACTGCATGGTCAAACTTGTGAGCAAGTGACTGCATGGTCAAACTTGTGAGCAAGTGACTGCATGGTCAAAGTTGCAAGTGAGCGAATGCATGATCAAACTTATTAGCAAGTGACTGCATGGCAAATTGTGAGCAAGTGACTGTATGGCCAAACTTTCGAGCGAGCGACTGCATGGTCAAACTTGAGAGCAAGTGACTGTATGGCCAAACTTGCGAGCAGGCGACTGCATGTCAAACTGTGAGTGACGACTGTAAAGGCTAAACTTGCAAGTGAGTGACTGCATGGTCAAACTTATGAGCAAGTGACTGGATGGTCAAACTTGTGGCAAGTGACTTTATGGCCAAACTTTCGAGCGAGCGACTGCATGGTCAAACTTGGAGCAAGTGACTGCATGGTCAAACTTGCAAGTGAGTGACTGCATGGTTAAACTTTGAGTGAGGACTGCATTGTCAAACTTGCGAGCGAGCGACTGCATGGTCAAACTTATGAGCAAGTGACTGGATGTCAAACTGTGGCAAGTGACTGTATGGCCAAACTTGCGAGTGAGCGACTGCATGGTCAAACTTAAGAGCAAGTGACTGTATGGTCAAACTTGCAAGTGAGCGACTGCATGTTAAACTTGTGAGTGAGCGACTGCATGTCAAACTTGCGAGCGAGCGATTGTGTGGCCAAACTGTAAGCGAGTGACTGCATGGTCAAACTTGCAAGTGAGCGACTGCATTGTCAAACTTGCAAGTGAGGCGACTGCATGGTCAAACTTGCAAGTGAGTGACTGCATTTCAAACTTGCAAGTGAGTGACTGTATGGTCAAACTTGCAAGTGAGTGACTGCATGGTTCAAACTTGCAATTGAGGAGACTGAATGGTCAAACTTACAAATGAGTGACTGAATGGTTAAACTTTATGAGCGAGTGACTGCATGGTCAAACTTGCAAGTGACGACTGCATGTTCAAACTTGCAAGTGAGTGACTGCATGGTTAAACTTGCAAGCGAGTGACTAAATGGTCAAACTTGCAAGTGAGCGACTGCATGTCAAACTTGAAAGTAAGTGACTGCATGTTCAAACTTGCAAGTGAGTGACTGCATGGTCAAACTTGCAAGTGAGCTACTGAATGTTCAAACTTGCAAGTGAGTGACTGCATGGTCAAACTAGCAAGTAAGCTATGCATGTTCAAACTTGCAATGAGTGACTGTATGGCAAACTTGCAAGTGAGTGACTGCATTTCAAACTTGCAAGTGAGCGACTGCATGTTCAAACTTGCAAGTGAGTGACTGCATCGTCAAATTGCTAGTGAGTGACTGAATTTTCAAACTGTGAGGAGTGACTGCATCGTTAAACTTGCAAGCAGTGACTGCATGTCAAACCTGAAAGAGAACGACTGCGTGTTAAACTTGAGAGCGAGCGAGCTACTTCATGGCCAAACTTGAGAGCGAGTGACTGCATAGCCAATTTTGCAAGTGAGCGACTGATGTCATACTTGAAAGCGAGTGACTCCCTGTTTAAATTGAGAGCGTGCGACTGCGTGTATAAACTTGAGAGAGAGTGAGCGACTGCATGGCCAAACTTGAGAGCAATGAGCGACTGCATGTTTAAACTAAGAGCGAGCGATTGACTGATGGCTAAACCTGAGAGCGATTGACTGCATGGCCAAACTTGCAAGTGAGCGACTGCATGGTCAAACTTGCGAGCAAGCGACTGTGTGGCCAAACTTGCAAGCGACGCATGCTAAACTTGAGAGCGAAAAGTGACTGCGTATCCAAACTTGAGAGCGAGCGACTGCGTGTACAAACTGAGAGCGAGCGACTGTGTGGCCAAACTTGAGAGCAAGCGACTTCGTGTCCAAACTTGAGAACAATCGAGCGACTGTATGGCCAAACTTGCGAGCGACTGCGTGTTCAAACTTGAGAGCGAGCAAGTGACTGCACAGCCAAACTTGAAAGCAAGCGACTGTGTGGCTAAACTTGAAAGTGAGCAACTACATGGCCAAACTTGAGAGCGAGCGACTGCGTGTCCAAACTTGAGACAATCGAGCGACTCCATGGTCAAACTTGTGAACGAGTGACTGCATGGTCAATCTTGCAAGTGAGCGACTGCATGGTCAACTTGCAAGTGAGCAACTCCATGTCAAATTGTGAGTGAAGACTGTGTGGCCAACTGAGAGCGAGCGACTGCATAGCCAACTTGCCAGTGAGCGACTGTGTGGCCAAACTTGCGAGCGAGCGACTGCATAGCAAACTTGCCAGCGACTGCATAGCCAAACTTGCGAGCGAGCGACTGCTTGTCCAAATTTGCGAGCGACTGCGTAGCCTAACTTGCCATTGAGCGACTGTGTGTCCAAACTTGCGAGCGACTGTATGGACAAACTTGCGAGCGAGTGACTGCGTGTCCAACTTGCAGAGCGACTGCGTAGCCAAACTTGCCAGCGAGCGACTGTATGGTCAAACTTGCGAGCGAGTGCGTGACTGATCCTAGTTTATTCAAGAAAATGTATCTGTCCAAAGACACTTCGCACATCTCTGCTCCTCGAAAATTGATAACATTATTGCCTGCTTATAAAAAAGAAAAAGTAAGAGTAAGAGTATTTTATTGTAAAGGCATACTTTGATTATAATATTGAAGTATTAACATATCGGGTATACATACATTGTTTATGGTCTTACCAATTAAATTAGGCCGTTAGTAGCAGATGTGTTAGCCTATCGACAATAATAATAAAGTCAAATTGAAAAGTTTTCTAGCACGCAATGGACCAGCATACAATAATAAAGCCCAGCGCCTGTAAAGTAGACTGTTCCGGCTCGAGCGCACGCTTTAAAATTAGAACCAGGTTCTAACTTTCAAGCGCGTTGCTGAGGTCGCTCGCTCACTCAATCGTGTGCACCAGTCTGGCCAACTCTCATTGGAACCAATATGTTAGATTTAATTTTAGTCACTCACTGGTCCAGTCTGGCTGTACACTTAGAAACATTGTGCCAACAGTTGTAGGAGTAAAAAACAAAATCTCATAACTTTGATTATGGTTATACACTATAAATAATAAATATATTTAATATTCAATTGGGGAAAAAAGTGATATTTATATATATATATATATATATATATATATATATATATATAATATATATATATATATATAAACATTTTTCCCAATTGAATATTACATATTTTTATTATTTATAGTGTATAACCATAATCAAAGTTTCAATAGTAATAATGCTAACCATCTATGAAGAAATAAACTATAGTCTATTGAGGATTGTTTGTAAACTTGATTTGGTAATCCATTGGCAGGAAAGTTCCCACTGTCTGAGTTGAGAACTGTTGAACTGTTTGGGAAATGCTCTTAATATTTTGGTCGTGCAGCAGGTTTGAAAGTCATTGTTGTGGGTACCAGCATGGGTGGGTACAGGCTTATTCGGGTCTTTCTGATTTGTGTCAAAAATATGACGTTCTGAGAGAACCTGTAGTAAGGCCTATCTATATATTTTGTATCACATACTTATCTTTGTGGATAATGTACCAAGTTATTTGTTTTAGAGTTGTAATGACCAGAGATTTTGTGTTCCTATTTAGTAACTTTGCTGTTAAAATATGGGGCTGATAAGGTGGATTACACAAGTGCTGCAACGAGGGTTCACGCAGGGCTATGGTCCTTATATAGTAGGTCTTTCTTCACAGTTTATCTTGGTATCAGGAATCATAGGATGGTCCAGATAATTTTGGAGATTGAGCTGCTGTTTGAAAGCTACTCTTGGGGGTGAACTAAAAAGGTTTTGGGTTTGGGTGAAATTGGTTAGGAATTTGTAATCACTTTAAGGTAAGCGTTTATTCGGTGTGGACCAGGATAGTATTGTGTCGTGGGAGGGATGTCCTTAACGTTTTTTTAGGGTTTTTGTCATCTCTGTAGAGTGCTCTGGAAATTTGGTTGTCTATCAACGGCTTGAAGTAACCTCTGCCTTGGAAATCTTTTGACAGTTGTTCACAATATTCACATATATCATCGGGTTCTGAACATATCCATTTGGATCAAGTGGCAAGGCTGGATGATAGAGATATTCTTGTGTATGATGGTGGCTACTATGATAGTGGAAGTATTGTTGGTGATTGGTTGGTTTTATATGTATAGAGGTGCAAACTTGGTTATTTTCAAGGAACATATTTATATCAAGGAAGGTGAGACGTTCTATGATTTATTGTGGCTGGAGTTTAAGTGTATACAACTGTTAAGATTAGCTTTAAATATATCCAAGGATGCTTCAGAGTGAGGTCATATCATGAAAATGTCATCAATGTAACGCAGCCATACAGAAGGTTTGATGGGCTGAGATTGTAAAAGACCCATGTAAAGATTTGCGTATAAGGGAGCCCAGCCTGAATTCATAGATGTGCCATTTATCTGTAGGTAGTTTGTCCAGGAAATGTTAGTTGGTGAATTGAAGGACCCTAGTCAGCTCTACCTGGAAATAATTGGTTGGTTTGGACCAAGAAGGCCTGAGCTATAGAAATTATTCATTGCTGACATTCCATGTACATGGAGAATGTTATTGTACAATGCTGTGACATCAATAGTGACAAGAAAATAGTTTGGTAGAAGTTTTCTAATTTTGTCTATGAAGTGTTTTGTATCCTGTATAAATGAGGGACGTTGTTTTATAAAGAGATTTTGGTGTGAATCAACCAATGATGAACATCTCTCAGTTGGAGAGACGCAACCAGAAACAATTTTATGGCCAAGCGGAGGTCTAATGTCTTTGTGGATTTATTTTAATTTAAAATTTACACCTGCACATTGGAATAAAACCTTCGACCATTCATTGGCTTACTATACCAATGCTCTAACCACTTAGATATTCAGGAATCACCCCGTCCTCAAGGTCATTCTTCATTCATATTTTAAGGCAGAGTCTGTAATGGACGGGTGTAAATCGTCAGCTATCAGATACCGTGGTTCCACCTTTGAGTCGGTAGTTGGCTTTATGCTGCCACCAATATTATAGTTACAACTGTAAGGATGTCCATCTCACGATGAATTAAAGAATAAATCTAGATGCAGCCATTGAATCAAATAACAAATATAATAGTCTAGCCATTTAATCCATTAACATATGAGTAAAGTTAATAATAAAGAGCTAACAATTTGATTATGTAATGTCATTAATGCTATAGGCTAAAAACATACACACATATATAATAGTAGTATATTTACATATTTTTATTTTCGATTTCACAAAAAGGCTTATTGGTTTTACCAGAATATGGTAGCTATTTTTACAAATGCATAAGTCCAGGTAGATGAATAATAACCGTCTATTAGTAAGCTATACATGTCAAAATATTAAAAATAAATTTGAATATTTAAGTAATCAAGTAATAAAGGGTTCGAGATTATTAATTTTAGCGTATATATATATATATATATATATATATATATAATATTTGCATTGATTTTCATTAATGGGATTAAAATCATAAATTATTTTCACCTTAAATGGTTCGTGTTGGATAATGCGATTATTTATAAATATATATATAACTATAACACAGGTTTATCACTAAATAACAACTCTTTGAATTGCGATGAGTGATGGCATTAGTAGTAGCAAGTCACGCTGGCAATTAGTGGGCACTGTGAACATGTCAAGGTTATACTTATACTAGGAAGCAAGGGTAGCCGAAGATTCAACACCAACAGATAGTGAGTACACACATGACTCACCGGCAATAGTGTACCCTGTACACACGTGGTTCACCGGCAATAGTTTACCCTCTGAAGTAGTTACATGTTAGACTTGTTTGGTATGTCAGATGTGCTAACCGCTAGCCTAATACTGAAGCTACTACATAATCTAAGAGCACATTAGATCCTACTTCCTTGTATATTCCATTGAAAATTTTAAAATATTGTCAAAATAATTACAATTTTATTATAAAAGCCATCCAATAAATCCCCGAACTATGTGTTAATGTCGTGCTTGGGTTTTACTCGGGAGTGCTGAGTTCAATCTTTGACTGGGAAGTCCGACAGTTA
Source organism: Timema cristinae (assembly GCA_039000515.1). Classification (NCBI taxonomy): domain Eukaryota; kingdom Metazoa; phylum Arthropoda; class Insecta; order Phasmatodea; family Timematidae; genus Timema; species Timema cristinae. Next base: position 6,214,262 of record JBCFYV010003508.1, on the reverse strand, counting down.
TTCGGCCTACCATATTGTTCTTTTAATCTCCTATTTTTAGGTAACGATTGGTGCGGTTCCTTAAAAGTCACTCTCTTGATCATATTCATTTTACCTGGTAAGTTTTCCCCATTTCTCAAACATTATTTTTAATATTGACATACAAATATTTGTATTCCATTAAAAACAAATTGAAACATATATATTTTTATCAAAAAACAAAATTTTATCAAAGGCTTTTAGTAAAAAGATTATATAATAATGAACTTTTGAAACCTTATATTAAGTTTTATAATTTTTAACTACTAATAGGATACTCAAATCTTCACTAAACTATAAATATTAATAAATACCATTATTAATAACTACGAGTTAAATCTATCTCCCCTGGTGCAGTTTTGGATTTCAGCTGTAGAATATCCCCTATTGTTTTGATCTATTTTTAGAATTGTCATGACAAGAAGAGATGAGACTTCTGGGGAGTGGAGGAGGTTACATAATGCTTAGTTACATAACTCTTTACTCATAACAAGACGTTGTTGGGATAACCAAGTCTCATAGAGTACAGTGGGCAGGACAGGCGGCGTGAATGGAATAATCTAGAACCATGTTCAGGGCATTGACTGGTAAACCTATTGGGAAGATACCTTTGGGGAAAACCTAGACGCAGATGGGAAGATAACATTAGAGCTGACATAAAAAAGATAGGGTGTAATGAGGTAGACTGGATAAACTAGCTCAAGACAGTAATATGGTGTAATGAGGTGGACTGGGTAGGACTAGCTCAAGATAGGGATATGATGTAATGAACTAGCTCAATATAGGGCTAGGTGGGGTACTTTTGTTAGTGCGGATTTGAACTTTAAAGTTCCTTATCCCAAAGAATAAGTAAGTAGGTATACAATACAGGCAGCTACAAATCAAAACTTTATCTAGAAAGCTTTAAAAATTGAATAATTGGAAGAAGTTTTGGGCATTGATGTGGTAGATTTGATGTTTTATTTTAGGGCACTAATTATATCTCCTAAAAAAATGAGCACAGTTCCCTTCTCGTAAAATGTGTGGTTCAATCATGTGTTCGAGACAGATACAGATAAATAAAATAATTGCTTTATGAAATCATTTGCAACAATTTTTGTTTGTCGTCTAGTGTATTATATTTTTTTCAGCACCGCGTCTTACTACCTCGGGTTGTACGCTGGCTAGATTAATTGATGTGGGGGGACATCACAATGTAGACACTAAAAACGTTCTGAATATTTATTAACACCCCACGTGAGAAATACAATAAAACATTTTAATTAGGATTACGAAAATGCAACTGGTTTGGACTTAGTACGTTATTGAACCCGTTTGGTCGAAAATCGTTGAGTTTAATTTACTTTGTCCAACCGGTTTAAGAACCCCATCGGGTTGGGTCATGAACTAAACGTGGGTCAGAGGTTGGGGTTCGAGTCACGGCTGAGTGTAGTGAGGGTGGTACTTACTGAATATTTTCCCACTACCCCCTCCACCCCCCCCCCCCCTCAAATGCTGGTACAGTTTCTCTAAACTCCTAATTGTACATACCTACTCTATTAGTGTAAATGAAAGTATGTGAAGTATGATGCAGTGTCAGCCCACGTTCCTATGTTAGACTGAACTACCAGTGTCAGGGAGATAGAGGTTGGAATCCCGGTTGGGTGTACCAAGAGTAGTTTTTACTAAATTTTTTTCACTTTTCCTCCACGTAAATGAGGTTACATTTCATCTTAAACTATACTATAGTCATCCCATCCCTATTCTATTATCGTAGTTAGTGTTCAAACATAACCATAGCGGGTGCTAAGTCGTGTTTGTTAGGGCAGTGGCGGGTGCTAGGTCATGTTTGTTAGGGCAGTGGCGGGTGCGTGTTTGTTAGGGCAGCGGTGCAGCGTTGTTAGGCTTGGCGTGCAAGTCGTGTTTGTTAGGGCAGTGGCGGGTGCTAAGTCGTGTTTGTTAGGCAGTGGCGGGTGCTAGTCTGTTTGTTAGGGCAGTGGCGGTGCTAGGTCATGTTTGTTAGGGCAGTGGCGGTGCTAAGTCGTGTTTGTTAGGCAGTGCGGGTGCTAAGTCGTGTTTGTTAGGGCAGTGGCGGTGCTAAGTCGTGTTTGTTAGGGCAGTGGCGGTTGCTAAGTTGTGTTTGTTAGGGCAGTGGCGGTGCTAAGTCGTGTTTGTTAGGCAGTGGCGGTTGCTAAGTCGTGTTTGTTAGGGCAGTGGCGGGTGCTAAGTCGTGTTGTTAGGCAGTGGCGGGTGCTAGTCTGTTTGTTAGGGCAGTGCGGGTGCTAATCGTGTTTGTTAGGGCAGTGGCGGGTGCTAAGTCGTGTTTGTTAGGGCAGTGGCGGGTGCCAAGTTGTGTTTGTTAAGGCAGTGGCGGGTGCTAAGTCGTGTTTGTTAGGGCAGTGCGGGTGCTAAGTCGTGTTTGTTAGGGCAGTGGCGGGTGCTAAGTCTGTTTGTTAGGGCAGTGGCGGTGCTAGGTCATGTTTGTTAGGGCAGTGCGGTGCTAAGTCGTGTTTGTTAGGCATGTGCGTGGATGGGTGCTAAGTTGTGTTTGTTAGGGCAGTGGCGGTGTAGCATTTTTACATCGTGCATGTGTTTGTTAGGGCAGTGGGGGCTATGTTGTTAAGTGCACTGTTGTTAGGCAGTGTCGGTCCAAGTCTCGTTGTTAGCGCAGTGGATGCTGTGTTGTTGGCTAGTGCGGTCAAGTCGTGTTTGTTAGGGAATGCGGGTGCTAAGTCGTGTTTGTTTAGGGCAGTGGGGTTGCTAAGTTGTGTTTGTTAGGGCAGTGGCGGGTGCCAAGTTGTGTTTGTTAGGGCAGTGGCAGTGAGGGGAGCTTGTTGTTAAGAAACCAACTGGTTCATCCACTCTCCTCCCAATCATTCTGTTGGTGTTACTCTGTCACTGAAATGGCTTGTGTTATTGGCTAGTGCGGTCACGTGCTCTTGGCTCTATCAGTGGTTAATGACGTCACTTCACCGTGCCCCGGCGGTTAATTGGCCCCGGTCTACCCTACACGACTTTCATTCATCGGGTGGTATGTGACGAGAATTAGAAACGATAGAAAAGGTGCGAACGGTGATAAAGGAGAGCAGTCAAAAACAATCGAGTTGATTTGGGATTGTGGAGCCCCTGATGAAGTTTGAACTGGATTGGCGCACGTGACAAGCATGAAGGACCCGGCTTATACAAGTTCTCAGCGGTCGGAGATATACTTTACGATAAGGTGGTTTAGAAAACAATCAATAAAATACAATGAAAAGTTTCTCAGAAATGTAACAGCTACTTTATTTAAGATATTAAAATTATGGTCTTCAAACGTAGGTTTTGGAAAAAATAATCGAATATATGGTAAAGTTATTCAATAACTACAATCTTTATTTTGTCGACATATTTTTATTTTATTTATCTGATTAAACTTAAAAATCTTAATACAAAGATAGATACACATGTAAATGAGTGAAAAGTTAGGATAATCTAAGAAGTAGCCTACACTTAGCCATAAATCTCCACTCCTGGCTCTAGTTATTTTCACCCTCATGTTGAATTGGATATCTATTATGAAAAAAAAAATCTAATTTAAAATAATAGTAATTTGATGTTGTTTCTGAAATATTAGGAGTAAATCATAGCTGAATTTATAATTTAAAAAAGGGTAGTTAATTAGTTAGCTTTTGATCGTAAGGTCTTATTTGAATATTAGTGATTTTACAAACTGCAATAGTATAGCTAGAGCCTAGATATAAAAAGTCGGAATGTAAAAGTAAAAATATTCAAAGCAATAGTTTTATCGATCTGTTGTATTCTATGTTTGTGAAATGTGGTATTCTACCTTAAATAACGAAAAAATGTTTGGGTGTTCGATAATAAGGTGCTTAGGAAGATTTGGTTCAAAAAGCGATAAGTCTACTGGGGAGTGGAGGGGTTACATAATGATAAGCTACACTCGCTGTATTCATCACAAGACTTTGTTAGAATAGTCAAATTCGTGGTTACTGTGGATATGACATGCAGTGCGAATGTAAAAAACTGTAACCTTGTTCAGGGAACTTAGTGGCAATTGCAATAGAAAGATGGGAAGATAACATTAGAATGTCTCTGAAAGAGAGAAGGGTGTAATGAGGTGGACTGGATAGACTAGCTCAAATAGGGATAGGGTGTAATGAGGTGGACTGGATAGAACTAGCTCAAGATAGGGATAGGTGGCATACTTTTGTAAGTGCGGCATTGAACTTTCGATTTCCTAATGCCATTAAGTAAATTTGTAAAATATTATAGTAATTAGTTTTGCAGTTAGATTATAACATTTAATTAAACATATACTTATTTCACTAAAATTATCATTAGGATGGTATATTTAATTCTTATATTAGAATTTGAGGGTTGTAATGGAACTGTTTTGGGAATACATTGCTGTTTTCTCAAGAAACATTGTTACTTAGCGACAAATCATCTGGCACTTGTTATTAATACGAGGGTTACAATAAAGTTAATCGCCACTAATTAAATATACATTTTTCCATGACTGAACAAACTTATTTGTTGCATCACTACTTGCTAACTAGTGAAAAGTGACCTCCCATACGAAAGAACCGTGGATGGCTCAGTGGTAGAGCATTGAAGTGCTAAGTCAAATGTCATTAGTTCGATTCCGGTGTTTAGATTGTAATTTTGCTAATTTGTACCATTGGTTGCTACCCATCCTGGGACAGTGAAAAACAATTTAATGATAAAACTCTCTCAATATACCCTACCACGACCTTCTTATCCCCAGAAATTAAGTGTCTTACAAGAGTGATGCCTTTGTCCATGTGACCAACAATACGGCTTGTCATAGCTGATACACGCACCAGTTTGTGATACATTATGATTTACATTCGGGGTTCAAACTCTAGTTCGGTCTACTGAGGGTGGTTTTTCCTAAGTGGTTTCCCTCTCTCCTTCCACGCGAACGGGTGTAGGCTACCTCTAAAATTATTCCTTTCTAATCCCTAGTCCCATTAGAGTAATTACTATGTATGCGTGGAGCAGAAAGTGATAGTACAACAAGTGGCTAACAAAGAGAGGACAAGTGGTAGACAGCAAACTGCATGACACTAACACGCCACGGTACCAAGTGATCGACACGACGGAATAGTGATAAAACCAAACGTATACAAAATTAAAACAATTATTTGAAGCCTGGGTTGTCAAGTTGGGACTACGACTTGACGCAATGTAGAATGCTAGGTATGGAGTCAAATGAAGACAACAACGGAATCCGACCACGAGGGACCAACTGCTCGAGAAAACTTTGATATCATCCAGTTAAGAGTGGGCTAATGAACAGAACAGTAATTCAATACACGCTTGTCCTAAATATTCAATTAATTTTCACCTACATTCATTACTTAGCAAACCTACAAACATAATGTCAAGTCTGTAAGTTGGTTTAAAACCTTCCTAAATAACATGTATGCAAGGTTAGGTATTGTGTTGATCCTAAATAATACTTTGCGTAGGTAAGTGAAAAATTTGACCCATTAATAACACTGTTTGCTAGTCTAAGTATTGTCTGACCTCCTAAATAACTCTGTTTGCTAGGTGTAAGTATTGTTTAACCTCCTAAATAACACTATTTGCTAGGTCTAAGTATTGTCTGACCTCCTAAATAACACTTTGCCAGGTCTAAGTATTGTTTGACCTCCTAAATAACACTGTTTGCTAGGTCTAAGTATTGTCTGACCTCCTAAATAACACTGTTTGCTAGGTCTAAGTATTGTCTGACCTCCTAAATAACACTGTTTGCTAGTGTAAGTGTTGTTTTACCTCCTAAATAACACTGTTTGCTAGGTCTAAGTATTGTCTGACCTCCTAAATAACGCTGTTTGTCGTACGGTCTAGTAAGGTTTTAGAGTAGCTTGAATAAGAGTAATCATTCCGACTGAGTGGATTGGGCTGATAGTTACCACCCTTGTGGTTTTTACATCTAACTTTTACACTAATGCGGGATTATTTCATCTTAACTTAGATCCTTATTTTAACATATTAATAAACCTGGTGCTAACGCAACATCAACAAAATATTCTTAGCTTCGATGGTTGATGGTCTAAAGCGTCATTCTCAAAATAGACTGGACTGTCAATGACGGGAATATCAGCTTCAAATCCAGCTGGGTGTATGGAGGGTGATATTTCATTAATGGTTTACATTCTCCCTACATGCAAATGAGAGCACATATCTTATAAAACAACATTTCTTCTTTAATCCATTAGTGCAATTAGATTTTTTTTTTGTAGCACTGTGTCTTACCACCTGTTTGAGTTATACGCGTATTTACTAATTACGTTAAGTGTTGTAGAATGAGGAAGATTAAATTTATATATAGTGCACCTGAATTTGCGTGGTGGCAGGTGGAAAACCTTTTAAGAAAAATCACCCTCACTGTACCTGGCAGAATCGAACCCTGATCATAAGCTACCAACTTAGTTTCTGGCAGTTGCTCTTTTATATAAAATTTTATTTCGTCTTGTTAGTTCTTAAAGTATGATTTTACCATTTATAACAAAACGTTTGTCTACTTTCCTCAGATCCGATAATTCGTTTCATTCAGAGAAACATTATTTTCAGATACCATATTGTATGTATCAAAACCTATTATTTATTTGAAATGATAACTAAACCAGTGTTAGAAAATATGTTTTGAAGAGTGCAATGTGTAAGTAAATTATTAAAATTAAAAACACGATAATTTAAATTTATACACATATAAGGGGACCTCACCCTTTTTTGGGCTAGTTAAATCTAGGGTGTCGGGAGGACAGCAATTTCTAGGAGGATCCAGACCATCCTTATACCCAACTTTCTAAGCCCATGTTTATCACGTTGTTAGTTTTGAAATAACTTGTCTGTCACTTGAGCCACTCTTAACTGGATTCATCTGATGTTTGTCGAGCAGTTGGTCCTCTCGTGTCGACCGGTTGTTGTCTATCACTTTGTCCTCTTATATGGGAGCTTGTCTATCACATGGTCCAGCTCGTGTCGATCACTTGGTCCATGTCGTTTTCTGCGTGTCTAGCAGTTGGTCATTTTACAGATTTGTTCTCTCGTGTCGACCGCTTGGTTGTCTATCACTTTGTACTCCTATACCTGAGCTTGTCTAGCAGTTGGTCCAAGTCGTGTCGGCTACTTGACCCACCCAGCCTTCCAAATATTTTTTTATAGCTTGTCGAGCAGTTTGTTGTCTAGCAGTTTGTATGGTGCCGTATGCGTGTAGCATGAACAGGTAGTACACGCGGCAATAAAAACAAACCACTGGTACTATGCACTGCGCATACTCTCTCTCTCCCTCTCTCTCTCTTATCGTGTTAGTAGAAGTTTGACTCGTTATTCGCACAGGAAAGCTGCATCAAAACTATATTATTATTTTTATTATTATTATTATTATTATTATTATTATTATTATTATTATTATTATTATTATTATTATTATTAGCACAACGTCTTACTACCCGTTCGGGTTATACGCTTTAAGTACTAATTACGCTAATGGATTAGGAATTTGTAAGTTGAATTAGAGGAAGTGAACCCACCTTTGCGTGGAGGTAGAGTGAAAAACCATTTAGGAAAAACCACCCCCAGTTAGCCCAACCGAGATTCGAACCTCGATCTCCCCGTCTTCGGTGGTTGAGCTCAACACGACTAGCGCGTTAGCTAACTACGCCACCGAGGCGGGTTTCTACATACAGCTGCCAACTTTCTTATAGTCCTTTCCTGAACAAACCTGAGTTAGCTCTGGCATCCCAAACCAATTATTGAATTAAATAAATTAAAATATATTAACTCTTTTAAACAAAATATTACAGAATAATACAAAACAACATTTATTATGAATTAGTTGAATAAGCACGACAAGATAAGTGAAATGAAATAATAGGCACTGTTACAAAATAAAGTTGGAAAAAAATCATCAGATTTTCACCAAATAGAATAGATAAAATAATAAACAGTGTTACAGAAACATACTCAATGGACGCTCATCATAGTTTCCCAAGTTATGTCACCAGAGTAGTTTATTTTAATTGTTATGTCGCTCTCAGAGAACTTGTACACGCAACCACAACGCTAATGAACACTTTAAGATAATCTGTGGTTTTCGTGTTCGTTTTGTTATCGCTTCAGAGATTTGTACCACCCGCTTACTTTGATAATTTTTCTGTTTTTATTTATTAGAGAAGTAGCATATGATTTTAAATAATTTGGTATTGTGTACTCATTTCGACGAATATCCAATAAAGTTTGTACTCTATTTTGAAATTGGAGCATTTCCATTTTTCTTACCTGAAATTCAGGAGCCGTTCCCTCGACCTTCTAACTAAATTTAAATTTGTTGCCACATCAATAAGTGGTTGTTAAAATTAGTTTGGGAAATGTCAAGCCCTAACAATTTCTTGGTTCTTCATTTTAAGTTTTAAATTTGCGTAGTCTTCTGGTTATTTGGGTTGTCCCTCTACACTTACTAAACATTTCAATTTTCTACATAACCCAAAAGTGTTCCCTCCCCCCCCCCCCCCCCCTTAATATCTTTGTAAACTTTTTGAGCACTCCTTCCTCTCTTCATTTTGCGGTCCTTCATTTTGAAATTCAAAAATGTATGTTTGGGATGGACCTTATGAAGGTGAAATCTCAATCTTCTACCACACTGAAAAAGTGGTTTGTTCTTTAATTTTTGAGATTTCTAAACCCATATTTCATCTACCTTCTCTTAGTAATATTAAATATTAACGCTTATTTGGTTATTATAAGTGATCCTTCTGCAATCTTAGCAAAGTTAAATTTTCTACCTCATCTAAAGGGTTTTTTGACCCTTTTAGTACCCAATTAAATTTTTGGACTTTTATGATTATTTGAAGTGATCTCTATACTTTTTTGTAAATGTTAAACTTACCCCTACAACCTCCCAATTTCTCCAACTCCAGCTTAGAAAGTTCAAAATTTGAGACTGATTTGGTTATCTGAAATGGCCCTTCTACTTTACTGCCATATTTAAATTTTCTGCCACACTGAGAAATAGGCTAATGTTTCTATTAAGATTGAAAATTTTGAGCCCAGTCCTCCCTCTTTTGCGCTTGCACCTTGGGAGCCATTGTTTGGTTCCATACACATATTAATGGTATATTCATATTCTGTGACCACAAAAAAAAAACTATCAAATTTTATCGGGATCGGAGGATATGAGCTTTCCAACCCCCTTATAAAATCAAATTTGAAAAAACCGTGAGGAAAATCACCCAATTTTAGAAATGAATTGTCATTTAAAATTTCAAGGCTTTGTGTCCATTGGTTCAAAGGATACATCAGTGAATTTTGATAAACTCAACCTTTTTCCATCCCCAAGGTTGAATTTTTCAAAACCCATTATCATCATTTGCCTAGGGCATAAAAGGCGCCTTCATACAAAAATGTGAGTTTCCTGTCTCAAGGGTCAGGAAATACGGTGAAGAGTGAGTCATGTCAGTGAATAGGTTCAAGCCCCAACCTTCCATCACCGGACATTACGAGACTGACGCATTTGTCCTCGTGACCACAGGTGCTTTTGTATGTAGATGAAACACTTACTAAAAATTCGTAAGTTTTGTGAAAAGAATGTACCGTACATTGTAGCAGGAGAACTCCACCAAAGAGCCTAACAATCAAGTTACCATTTCAAAGTTATGAATAAAAAATATATATATTTATTTATATTTCATAAACTATTGGTCTTGTTAAAATGTATTTAAATCAAAATACTTTTATATCTAATAGTACTGCAATTTTACAACGATAAGTTATTTGTTATCTCAAATAGTTGCGAAAATACCAAAATTGGAAGATTACCCGAATGTGTACCCTCAAAGTAATGTTCATGGGAAACGAGAGCTGCCATTTTGTTTATAATGGTAAACAAAGCCTGGCTACAATATCTAATTAAACTCATCAGATCGGATTTCAAGAAAATCTATTTTTTTTGCCCTATAGTAAACTACCCTTAATTTTAGGGTTGGATGTATAATTTAAAAACGAAACATGAGGTATTCTTATAAAAACCTTAGATACAAAGTTTTATCCCAATCGGTAACAAGGTTTCGGCTCTATACCAAGATATAGACAAACAGACGGCATCGCGAAACCACTTTTCTGTTTGAGAGGGTCATGAAAAGTGGACATTTGTCGAAATATAAAGTTTGATTTTTCACAATACTTATCTTTCCGAGGAAGTAACAACAGCTTCAGATCAAAATAGTCAAACGTATGTGGGGTTTTAAAGGGGTATGGGTATGGGTACTGTATGGAGCAGAAACTTGTACTCTTAGGAGAAGTCTTGAGAAGATCAGGTGGACAGACAGGGTGACAACTGAAGTCCTAAGAAGAGTGGTGAGAAGATCAGGTGGACAGACAGGGTGTCAAATGAAGTCCTAAGAAGAGTGGGTGAGAAGATCAGGTGGACAGACAGGGTGTCAACCGAAGTCCTAAGAAGAGTGGGTGAGAAGATCAGGTGGACAGACAGGGTGTCAACTGAAGTCCTAACAAGAGTGGGTGAGAAGAGAAACATTTTGGATGTGATTCTCCGATATAAAGCAAACTGGATGGGAAACATCCTTAGAAGGAACTGTCTTCTGCATGACGTCATAGAAGTAAAGGTTGAGGGAAATAAGAGCTTAGGAAGAAGGAGGATTAAAGTTCTAGAATACTTGAAGGAAAGAAGAAAATTCTTGGAGATCAAGGAGGAGGCAGAGAACAGGGCGCATTGCCGGTCTAAGTTCACTGACAAAGGAATGAATCTGTCGTAAGACAGAACACTTAATAATAGTCTTTGTCAGCGATTCTTAGCCGGGGAGGCCATGGTCTTCTAGGGGGCCATGAAATTTTTTTGGGAGAGCTCAAAAATATAATTTAAAATTTTATTTGCTTATTACTGAAGTCAATCATGTTAAATTTTACGTTCTTAAAGAAAGAATTCGACGATCTTAAGCATGTTATTACAGTATACTCTCGATTTTCCGGGATAATGGAGGGGAAGCACGGAATATAAGACTCAGGGAAAGTACAAATAATCCCCATCTGTTTACCATCGCCGTTCAAAACTTGCTGCCTTTTGTTTCTACTTAATTATGTGAAAAGGTTTTTTCCGCTGTGTTAAATATTAAAACGAAGCATCGAAATCGACTCCGAATCGACTCCTGCATGTGAATAGCACTAAGTAATAAAATTGAAACAAGAATATAAAAATTAGTGGAAACTGTTCATCAATATAGGTCCCGTTAAACACACTTGGATAAGTTAATTTCTTTTTGTATTTGTTATTATAATCAGTAAATAAAGCCACTATTTTAGACTAAATATTAATGATTAATATGTTAATAAACACTAAGGGACCGCGAAAATATTTTAAGATACTTGGGGGTCACGAGTAAGAAAGGTTTATGAACCACTGGTCTTAGTAACTGTGTTATCTGTCAGTAAAGGTCCTTCCTATGAAAATTGGGCTGTATGTTGTGTGACGAAGCTAAAGTACACATATTGTCACCCCTGTCAAGACAACACCACAAGGTTTGTTCTGCTGATGAGTTTATGAGCTGGGTTCAATGAGTGCGGCTCCATAAACAGTTCCTAACTACACTTAGCACCAATCATTACAAACAGATTTACTTGTCTACCTTGGACATGACAAGCAGATTCCTAAGCTCGTAATAGCTCCCGGGGAGATTGTGGGCTCAGATTATACTAAACTTCATTCAATTGAACACATTTACAACAGAATAATTAATATGATTTAATATCAATGTTGTAAATTGTATCCGTGAAAATATGCACGGAATAATTAATTAGCCACGGACTGTAAAATGAAAACCTATTATCTCCGATAATCACATAGGCTTTTTAAACTACTCAAGATATTTTACAGGAAATTATTATTAAAATTATTATTATTTTAACACCGCGTCTTACTACCCGTTCGGGTTTTACGCACTTACGCTAATGTGTAATGGTAGGGTGATTGTGAGATGAAATGAATGACCTACAGTTTAACGGCGAATCCGAACCACGGTCGTGGCCTGGCATTCCCCACATTCACAAGATGTATTGTCAGAGATGAAGGAAGGGTTTGGTAATCAGATAAATCTGTGCCGGGACCGAGGATTGAACCCCGGCCGCCAGCACAGAAGTCTGACACCTTACCCCTAGACCACCAGGTCACCTATTATTAAAATTAAATAAGAACAAAATGTCATGACTAAAAGTTAATATCCAAACAAAAAGTTATTATACATAAATTAAGAACAAAAGTAACCTTTAAAAACAACCTAAACAGGTGATGAACACTAATAACAGTACATTGGCTTGGCCGTTATTTAAAATTAAGTATTAAAATATTAATACTTTTTTTTTTTAGAAAATGGATCCATTGGTGGGTGCGCAGGTTAAATGTAAGGTTCATTTAGTCTGGTTTGTTGGTGAGGGTTAGGTCGTGGTTCGAATACCGATTAGGTGTACTAAAAGTGCTTTTCTAAAAACGGTTCGCTGCTAAAAATAACTAAATTTAGGGTTGGTAATTTAAGTTAAACTGTTTTATCCTTTTTTTCTTGTGTCAAATATTTATTTCGAGGATTGTATGCAGTGGTGGGTGACCCACCCAGTCTTATGGCCACGTGGTTTAAGGCGCTGCTCTTGAGGTAGATTAGACCGCCGATGACGGGGAGATTGAGGTTGCAAGACGTGGTGCGTATGATGCTCCGATTAGATTTTTGTTTGAAATGTTACATTGGGGACATCACTAGCAGGTGCAAGGAGGTATTTTGGTCAGGTTAGCGGTGTCAACAAGGTACATGCAATATCCAAGCCAAGGTCTCTATCATTGACTCCTAACCCTCCGCTCCTTTTCATGGTAACCAATCACAATCTTCCATTTGAAGGATACAAGGGAAAGAGGGGGAAGTCACATAGCACACATTTTCCAGGAAAATAACTCTTACATTTCAAGACCCATAAAAAACCAAGAAAATATTTTGTTAGAGGAACAGATTTTCAAAAGAGTTTAGATAACAGTTGCATTAAAAATGGGCCGACCCACTTCGTGGAGAGTTTCTCTCATTTGTTGGGGGGACATATTTTCACTTTAGTCAAACAAACCCCCCCTTCGATGGAAACATTGCTAAGAGGTGTTCAAAGGTTGCATCAGGGCTCGTAGGGGACAGAAAACTGGACAAAACTAGCATGATTTTCTTAAGAAGAACCATCAATAAGGCTTTTTATCTACTACAATTATATTGTGAAGTATTATTCTGGTAGTAAAAGAGGACTTTCAGAAAGTTCTTAGTAAGAAAATTAGTAAGAAATCAGATAATTACTAAGAATACTACTATAAAGTAGTTAACATCAGTGGTCTTGGGATTAATTTCTCACCTCAACCCCCAATGTGGTCTTGTTTTCAAGCCCAGCTGGGATCAACGGATTTTTTTCTGAGCGATTCAAATCCATAGCACACTTTTTTCAAGAGGGAGTTAGAGCCGTCAGTCCCATGTAAATTGTGGCATGAAAAAAAACCTGTAAAATATGTGAAAATACCTATCCGACAAAATTGGTAGGCACTTTCACTCTCGCTCATAATAATTCTCGTGTGCTGACGTACTAAGTCGTTTCAGAAAGTACACGTTTTATTTTATATATTTATTTATTTATTTATTTAACACCACAGTATTACTTACTACTCGTTCAGGTTATAGGCTTAAGTATTAATTACGCTAATTGATTAGGAATTGGGAAGGTTGAATTTAGAGAGAGTGAACCCACATTTGCGTATAAGGGGAGTGGAAAACCATTTAGGAAAAACTACCCCCAGTTAATCCAACCTATATACTAAACTCGATCTCCCCGTTCTCGACAGTTTAAAGTGACCGTTAAATAACTCTATAATATGTCTACACTTCATAGAAACCAGGTCTACACGAAGACTCTGGAGCTATCCAAGGTTGTCAAGGAGAAGGTACAAGGAAAGAGGGCCATGTTCCTATCCTGGAGCTATCCAAGGTTGTCAAGGAGAAGGTACAAGGAAGGAGGGCCATGTTCCTATCCTGGAGCTATCCAAGGTTGTCAAGGAGAAGGTACAAGGAAAGAGGGCCATGTTCCTATCCTGGAGCTATCCAAGGTTGTCAAGGAGAAGGTCCGAGAAAGGAGGGCCATGTTCCTATCCTGGAGCTATCCAAGGTTGTCAAGGAGAAGGTACAAGGAAAGAGGGTCATGTTCCTATCCTGGAGCTATCCAAGGTTGTCAAGGAGAAGGTCCGAGAAAGGAGGGCCATGTTCCTATCCTGGAGCTCAACGACGGTCGTAGTGATGAAGAATGCACCAATAACAATATATCCTTCGTATGCCCTGAATGGTAGCAAGCTATCCTTGCATAGATCCACTCTAGTGTAGCTTATAAGATAGAACCATAGTGTAATAAAGGTGAGACTGCCTGCTTCCTTGCAGGCAGGATACTGAGATGAACTGCACGTTCTCTTCTTACAAAATCATCTTGAGAGGCAGCTGTAACAGATTCAACATTGGAAATATATCCAAGTTCATTTTAATAGTGCTTTGTAAAAATATCCCAATGTAAAAATAAAGTGGAAAAAAAGAAGTTTATCTTTTGACTTTCTCACGACCCCACTAAGAGAGGAATATTTGTGATTGTTAAACATATTTAATTCGAGATTTTGATGAATGTCGAAGTTTCATGACCTCCTGAATCCTAAAAATTGGTTTTCGCGATACCGTAGGATTAGGGACGAAACCATTTTACCTAATAGGCTTAAACTTGGTACCTAGGGTTTTCATTGGGTTTCCCTGAGGAATATTTGATTTACTAAATGGCAGAGATAGAAAAAATCTATTTCCTTAAAATCTGATCTAACGATTTAGATTAGGCTAAATTTTTTATCTAGGCACTGTTTAGCATTAAAAATAAAATTGAAATTATCTTTTTACCATAAAATGACTTTGAGGCTACTTTACATAGAAGGTAGCTTCTAATTTGGATCATATCCTGTGGTGAAGTGTGATGATAGTTTTTGGGTAAGCTGTCTCATGAACACTCATAAAGGGGCACACTTAACGATGTCAAAAATGGGATTTTTATGAAGCTATAAATATAATACAGTACTATCAGACTACTATTACTAATACTACTACTACTAATAATAATAATAGTAATAATTGTGTTGTTTTTTTTTGCTCTACCTAATGTGAAACATCTAATTTTGGTCTTGCTATTTTTCCTTTTAAATGCACTTTTCATTCAAAAGACAAAGCCACAGTAAAATTATTAAACAAAAATTCAACTGAATTGAAAGAGTTATTTCGATGTCTGCAGCGTCTGTGGTGACATTTTTCCTACGGTACATACAATAAATCCTAAAATATTACTAATATAATAATAATAATAATAATAATAATAATAAATTTAAAACAACTCATTAAAATAATAAAATTCAAGACATTATCACAAAACTAATTCTTTGAAAAACACTTTGTATGGTCCGTATGTAACACCTATGTGTCGGGGATAGCCGGCTTACTGTTTGCCTTCAGTGGCTGTGATGAACAGTTGCGCGCGCATCACCCTCCATAGCTCCCCGCAAGCCTGATTCTCCAGGTGCTTTTAGGTGGTAAGGTATCAGTTTATCTCGCCAAAAGGAACTTAAATATTCGCTTTGCGCACTTTAAAACATGTCACTACCCTTAATAAAATGACCATTAAATTTTAATTTTACATTTATTCTATGTAAATAGATGTTACCTGTCTTTTTCAAAACCTTTCGAGATAGCTGAGATTATCCTGCCTACCCTGACGCCTCTCTACTGATCATATCTGCGCAACTATTTGAGATACGAAAAAAAATATTATTTAAAAGTTGTGATAGTATTCAAAATAAAAATCTTTTATTTGAAATATAATACATGTTTTTTAAAACCGATAGTTTCAGAGATAAAAGCAAATATGCATAGTTTTTATGGAGGTATTTGAAATGTGAAATTGGTTGGTTGGTTCTTTGGTACACATTGATTTTCCTCTTTTCTCAATGTTTTTGCAAAAATGTATGATATATCGTTTCACATATTTCACGGGCTTTTAGTAAATTTCTTTATTTCAATGTAAGACAGAGAGACAATCTGTGTAGTGTCAATTATAATCTATTTCTTAAAAGTTTCTTCCTTACAAATTGGATGGAAAGATATAAGTTGTGTCTTACTGTGCGCGTGATAAATGTTTTTAATATAATGATAGTAGTCGTTTTGCTTCCAACCCAATATTTAATTAATTTTAAAAAACATAATCAACATTTTAAAATTCTGGCTTCAGGGTGTACAGAGGCTACTAATTATTAAAATTGCAGACCTCCGCGGGCGGTAGATATCGCGCAATGCTCATGATATACAATCTCTTTATTTTATTTATATAGATAGAATATTTAAAATATGAATACGCGATTTTAATTTAACTCATTTAGTCTGACTTTCACGTAGCGGGGAGGTATATATACAATATACATGCTATGGGCAAAGCCTGAGGTTTTACCAGCTCGCGAAATGACCGGCCACTTCTATCTTTGGCCACTGACATTAGCTAAACAACAAATATATAATAATTTACCAACATTTCTGGCTTTGGCCGGCCAGTTCTAGATATGGCTATGGAAAACTGGCCAAAGACCTAACTGTGTAAGTCTTCGACCTCCAGTTAAAGACTGACTCATTGATCCTAATCTTAATGATATTTCTTTATCAGGAATTGTTTCGGTTATTTCCTGTCCATTAAATTCTACCGTCTATTTTATATATTACCACATTTATAATTAACTTTAAATTATATCCAGTTTAAGGAGGAAGGGTGGTGGTTGGGAGGGGATCAGGTTCACATCCAGCCCCCACGTTATAATGCTCGTTATCTTCATGTTAGCCAGACCACATGAGCTCTCTGTACTCTGCCATCACTGCCACATAAGGAGGACAATGCCTCTATCTTACAACGATGATATCATCAGGTATTCTACCGTAATTACTACAACAATACACAATAGTAGGGGCTTGCTATCGGGATGTACTTCACAAGTTTGTTAAACATTTTGTTTGCTGAAATTAGAAACAGTAGACCAATTTGACAAAAGATATTGCCGTTCGATAGAGCAAGCAGGTTTCAAATAAAGGTAATGTTCTTTTCAGGTCAAGCTTCAGCAAATAAGCTTCAGTTTTTTTTTCAATTTTTTTTAATCTATCAAATAGCCCGTGCATCAAGAGGATTTCATATCTTTGGTTGATTATTGAATCAGGGTTTGCTTCTTTTTCTTTTGTTCTTGGCGTTTTCTGAAAGACACAACGCGAAGATGACTTTACATGTCTGGGTTGGTGAATTTTGGTTGGCAGGCCATCTTTCTTACTGTCATCTGGTTGAGGAATTTTTGTTTGCAAACCACCCTCCCCCTTTTTTTACCACAATATGGTTGGCGAAATTTGGTTGGCAAGCCCCCTCTTGAATGTTCTATCCTTTTTATTTTATTTCAATTAGTTGGAAAATAACACATGGAATTGGGAATAAAACATTGGACGCTTTTTAGAGCATTAATGCACTTATCCAAAAGTCCCGGGTTTGATTTTCCCATTAAGGTGTCATTCTTTTTTTTTTATCAAGTCGCACTACCCTTTCGGCTTTTTACGAATATGAACCAATCACGAAAATCTGTCAGGGATTAGGAAGGTTGAATTAGATTAAGTTTACCCTCATTAGCGTTAAGGGAAAGTTAAAATCCCTTAATGAAAACCCATCCAACAGGTATTTAAGCCCTGATCTACCTGTCACAGGTAGTCAGCCTTAAACCATACGGCCAATGCATCGGATGCCCCCCCCCCCCTTCATTTATTGAAGTAGGACGCAAGTAACCTGAGAACTCTTAGAGGCCAATTTTTATAGGAAGACAGTCAACCAAATTAATAACTCTATTTTCACGTATTCATACGGCATGTCATACATTGTGCAACTGTCAATTTTTGAGAGAAGATGTTATCAATACTTATAAAATAACAAAAATAATAGATGACCTGGTGGTCTTGGGGTAAGGTGTCAGACTTCTATGCTGGCGGCTGGGGTTCAATCCTCGGTCCCGGCACAGATTTATCTGATTACCAAACCCTTCCTTCACCTCTGACAAGACATCTTGTGAATGTGGGGAATGCCAGGCCTCCACCGTGGTTCGGATTCCACGTTAAACTGTAGGTCCTTCATTTCATCTCACAATCACCCTACCATTACACATTAGCGTAAGTGCGTATAACCCGAACGGGTAGTAAGACGCGGTGCTAATAATAATAATAATAATAATAATAATAATAATAACAATAATAATATAGTAACACGTTGTCAATACTGCCAGAGAAAATAGATTGTAATTTTTAAACTGTCATTTCTATGAAAATGGGATTGTACATACTTTTCTATAAAAGCAGTGCCCGGATTTTGAACACCAAAAAATGATTAAAAAATATAAATTAAATTCTTAAAAATTACTAAAAATATCTCCTACACAAGTAATAGCTATCCCCTTTCAACGCAGTTTTCTTTAGCTTATTTTCAGTGTCTGAAATGTATAGCAAAGAGAATAAAAATCTCATTGAATACATTATCTTCTCACACGAACAGGTGTGTGTGGACAAAATGTAAGTTATGCATAGTAAAATATCGTAATATTTTAACATATAGGTAGGCCTACTTATTTAACTTGAATGCTTAAAATTTCTCAATAAAGCCTAAAAATGACTCAAAAATCACACAAACCAACAAAATATTACCCAAAACTCGCCCCTCCCCCCCCCCCAAAAAAATACAAAAAATGAGCTATAAAACTCTGAAACAACCAGGGGATCATGAAGAGAGTTATGTACATTTGATCTTGTGATGTGACTAAATTAAGATGACACGTCATCAAAATTCTGGGCTCTGTAACTATAAGTAACATTATTCCGGTATTTACCAGGGTAACCACGAAATGTATTGCATAATTATCTCGGGCAATGCTTTGCTTCAAATAACCATAAAAATATTCGTTTTATTGCTTTTTAATTAACTTAAAAATGTAATCAAAATTTCAAAATTCCTGCTTCAAGGTGCACATTTTCGGGCTCATTGGCTACTCATATTTATATTTCACACCTCTGAGTGCGGTAGATAACACCCACTGCTCATGACGACACACAAACTCTTCATTTCATTAATACAGAAGGTAGAAGGTAGAAGTTTGTTGGTGCAGTTATTACACATTAAATCTGGTGTTAATACTAGTAAATATTATAACTACCACGTGAGCTATGTGGGTCATACCAGTTACTACCAACTGCACCAGGAATATCGTGGTCTAGGACATCAAACTATCAAGAGACTGAACTATGGTTGACGGAGAGCACTAGTTTCGAGGCTCGGCTGGGTGGGACTGAGGTGTTTTCACACATGGAATCTATAACTTTAGCTTTTTCATACCCTCTTAGCTTTAACGTGAGTGCACTCTCTATAAACTGCCCTCCTCACCTCTATATAATGTGTCTGGTTGAGATTTGAACTCCAGTCTACTGATTAGAAGAAAAGTTTCACAACTTCATTTTGTTTGGTGTCATAACTACTTTTTAGCACGTTATTAGATTAACTTTTTATCCAGATATTTTTTTTAGATTTAAAGTTGTAGCTTACTAAAGATAACAGAAAAAAAGGGGGGAGGGGGCTTTAATTTGTAGTGACTGCCATATCATGGTAAGTAATGTCACTTACGCTTGCTCCTTCAAAGTTTGTAAATATTAAATTTCACAAAATGTACAGTACACTCCGTTTACGGTTAAAGTTACAATTTTACCTTTATGAGCCAATTATGTCTCTAGCATTCATCTAAGATCCAACATTGATTCTTTGGTACAAAGTAAACTGGATCGGACACGTCCTTAGAGGAACTGTCTTCTGAAGGACGTCGTAGAACGAAAGGTTGAGGAAAAGAGCAGCTTAGGAAGGAGGATACAAATATTAGATGACTTGAAGGAAAGAAGAAAATTCTGGGAGCTGAAGGAGGCAGAGGACGGGCGGAGCAGTGTTCTAAGTTTACTAACAAAATTAATGGACCTGTCGTGAGACAGAACACACAATAATAATAATAATAATAGCGGAGTCAAACGGGGAAAGATTGCTACCTTGAAAACTAAATGGACTATACACAATAAAATAAATACTTAACCCTTTTAATAAAGAATGATTCTTTGATTGTAATTCGAGCTAAGTATATTTATTACATCCCCACTGTTAAAAGGTTCAATTGTGGATACAGGTTGAGTTTACCAAAATAGGTATGCTGTATGGATATCATCATCAAATAAAAAGTTAAATACTAATTTCTAACAAATGATATTAGAATAAAATTGGATTTAATATTTTTTATTGTAACGTGTTAGATACATTTTAACACTACATGAAACCCTATAATGGTTTACAACTATTATTACCAGATCTAATAAGTCCTAATAATGGTTGGCAGATATAAGACTCATTTCGACATCACAAGCGGGAGACCCCCAATTATCATCAAGAATACCCCAGCGAACGAGGAAACTCGGCTTGGAAGATCAACATACAAACATCTAACACCTGGTCCAGACGACGAGTAAATGAGAGGAGCATCATTTGGGGTGTTACAAACAACCGTCGTCGAGCGCTAGGGGTCGGGTGGCGTGATTCGTGAAGATTAGCACCCCTATTCGTATTTGGAACTAACCTTGCCAAATTTTATTAGTCCCACTGATATAAATAGGTCTGTCCTCAGTTCACATATATCTATTCTATTGTAATCACTCGTTGGAGGAACTGCTGGAAGATATTTACGAGCATCTGCTAAGACTACGTACTGAATACTGCGATGGTTGAGGTGTCTGTATCATCTCCTCGCCGCAGTTCAAGCTACGGTGGATATTATAAGTAGCCTACTGAGGGATATTGTAATCTTTATTGAGCTTTGAGTTCTATTATTCTATATTCCTATGACTTAGTTCTGTATGTCAGTACTACGGACTTATTTCCTTATGCCTTAAAGCATAGTTTATATGGTGAGCTTTGAG
Organism: Timema cristinae; assembly: GCA_039000515.1. NCBI lineage: Eukaryota > Metazoa > Arthropoda > Insecta > Phasmatodea > Timematidae > Timema > Timema cristinae. The sequence continues at coordinate 6,193,131 of JBCFYV010003508.1, read as the reverse complement.
CTCTATTGTTCTGTATTCATATGACCTAGTTCTTGTATGTCATTACTAATGACTTATTTCTTTATGCGCATAAAGCATAGGTTATAATAGTGAGCTTTATGTTCTATTTTTCTATGTCTATTAGGCTAAGTCGCAAATATTAGGGTCGAGATTAGACTCATTAGACTATATAAACATGCTACAGCTAGCTTAAATAATAGTATTTAATTATGAAGGATACCAGGTTATCTATTCCTATCTTTCATGACCTAATTGGGTCTGTAATTGACAAATGTCTCTGATGTGTCTAACTGTGTACTGGTATACGATGTGCAACCTGTGGAAGTGCTACTTGTCCTTAGTAGTGGCCCGCGGAGTTTTTGCTATTGTGTACGGTCCTCTCGTGGCGCCTTTAGCATCAGTTGAAAATTGCCACTATTTCGTCTAGTAATATTGTCCCTTAGTAGGATTACAGAATAAAGATATTATTTATTGCTCAGACAGTACTATTTAAAAATTGACCGGTCGTAGTAACTGAAGCACCTATATTCCTGGTAGTTCACCACTTACTAGTTGTATAATAACAGTTTCTCTTCTAGTAGCTTATAACATTGTAATGTCTAACTTAACCCAATCCAGATAGCTCATGTTAATTAACGACCGTGTTGCTCCTTAAACTGGGATTAAATTTATGTGGCTTAGTTCTTTATATTTGATATTATGTGTTGTAGCCATTGTTTAAACATGAGAATACAAACGGTTACTATAAAAAGAATAGCTTGCTAAAGGAGCATCAGGTGTGAAGCACCCAAGTACACCCTATAAGGCACACATATTGGTCATAGGTGTAAATAAGAAAGCTTGTAGTTCGTTAAAGCAGGACAATTACTAAGTCACCAAATAGGATGAAAGGGAGCAACTATAAGGCGATATAAATAAGTGGCGGTAATCAAATCTAATTACAAAATTATCATATATAATTCTACTCCAGACAAATGACTGTGAGGCTTCCAACTACAACACATAAGTTCAAATATAAAGAACTAAGACACATAAATTTAGTCCCAGTTTAAAGAGCTACAAGGGCGGTAATTAACATGAACTACTAGTAACACTGTAGTAACTATAAGAACATGGATGGAGTTCTACTGTTCACAGAACTACTAGTAACACTGTAGTAACTATAAGAACATGGATGGAGTTCTACTGTTCACAGAACTAATAGTAACACTGTAGTAACTATAAGAACATGGATGGAGTTCTACTGTTCACAGAACTACTAGTAACACTGTAGTAACTATAAGAACATGGAGGGAGGTCTACTGTTCACAGAACTAATAGTAACACTGTAGTAACTATAAGAACATGGATGGAGTTATACTGTTCACAGAATACTAGTAACACTGTAGTAACTATAAGAACATGGAGGGAGGTCTACTGTTCACATAACTACTAGTAAGACTGTAGTAATGATAATAACATGGAGGGAGGTCTACTTTTCACAGAACTACTAGTAAGACTGTAGTAATGATAATAACATGGAGGAAATGAGGTCTACTGTTCACAGAACTACTAGTAAGACTGTAGTAACGATAATAACATGGAGGGAGGTCTACTGTTCACAGAACTACTAGTAAGACTGTAGTAACGATAATAACATGGAGAGAGCTCTACTGTTCACAGAACTACTAGTAAGACTGTAGTAACGATAATAACATGGAGGGAGGTCTACTATTCACATAACTACTAGTAAGACTGTAGTAACAATAATAACATGGAGGGAGGTCTACTGTTCACATAACTACTAGTAAGACTGTAGTAACGATAATAACATGGAGGGCGGGAGGTCTACTGTTCACAGAACTACTAGTAAGACTGTAGTAACGATAATAACATGGAGAGAGCTCTACTGTTCACAGAACTACTAGTAAGACTGTAGTAACGATAATAACATGGAGGGAGGTCTACTATTCACATAACTACTAGTAAGACTGTAGTAACAATAATAACACGGAGGGAGGTCTACTGTTCACATAACTACTAGTAAGACTGTAGTAACGATAATAACATGGAGGGAGGTCTACTGTTCACAGAACTACTAGTAAGACTGTAGTAACGATAATAACATGGAGAGAGCTCTACTGTTCACAGAACTACTAGTAAGACTGTAGTAACGATAATAACATGGAGGGAGGTCTACTGTTCACAGAACTACTAGTAAGACTGTAGTAACGATAATAACATGGAGAGAGGTCGACTGTTCACAGAACTACTAGTAAGATTGTAGTAACGATAATAACATGGAGGGAGGTCTACTGTTCACATAACTACTAGTAAGACTGTAGTAACGATAATAACATGGAGGGAGGTCTACTGTTCACAGAACTACTAGTAAGACTGTAGTAACGATAATAACATGGAGGGAGCGAGGTATACAGTTCATAGAACTACTAGTAAGACTGTAGTAACTATAGTAACATGGAGGGATGTCTACTGTTCACAGAACTACTAGTAACACTGTAGTAATATAGAGGAAGTAAGGTATACCTTTCACATCGCTTCTATTTATAAGAGGTATATTTTATTGATGATGACAGAAATCACATATTTGAAGCTCATGACTGAGACACGATTCAAATATTTCATCTGGCTACGAGGGTAAACCAACAAAGGATGATTGTAAACAGGACTCGTTGTCGAACCCAGACCAAGGCGGGCTGTAAACACACTCCCTCGACCCATGGTGGCATCACTGCTCACTATCTGAGAGTCGCGGTACCTCACACAGACCACGGAACCGATCATTACCTGGATGCAGCGACTACATCGTCCCACCGCTTGTCTAGGAGCCAGCACTCCCCCCCCCCCCCCCCCTTTTCGTTATTTGAAGGTCAGCCAGCCTCCCTGGTCCAGCCCAGTTCACACTACCTGCGTCCTTTAGTTCCATCCAACTCCGTGTTGGCGCCACCAGCATCACCGCTAAGACACGACGGAAATAAATCGTGTGGCCGGTTTAATTCACCTTAGTGGCCTGTATGGTGTCTGGTCTGTGTAGACTAACTTTGGGAATCATAACAATGACAAATAGGTACACGTGTAACAGCAGGGAGTTGGGGGTAAAGTGCCCAAAACGTTAAATTTTATTTTTATATTTATCTTTTTATTTTTTTCTAAATATAAAAATCTGTTTGTATTGGCTGACTGCATAGACTGTTGGTTTTTACTTTTTTATTTACAAATGAGCCACTAGGAGCTATTTAAGGAGGAGCAAGTAAGGGAACCGTCCCAATTCCTAACTTATTAGCATAATTACGAGTAGTATACACAAGTACAATCCTAAATGTTAGTGAGACGGGGTGCTAAAACATAATATCCTAGCCGTATCTAAATATCATATTCTTTAAATTGAAAAATTAAACTTGGATAAGGGAATCGAACCCGTGACGTTTGTCTTATTAAATCATTGCTCTAACTAGCATGTCATTTTTCAATTTAATTATTATGATGTTTAGATACGGCTATAGACTTAACCTTAAACATCAATTATAATAGCTTGGATATTTAAGCCATAGTAATATTTTAGCCTGCAAATAAACTAGAAATTAAAAACTTTTTTTAGCACCGTGTCTTACTACCCGTCAGATGACGCCAATGTACTAATTACTTTAACAGGTTAAGGATTGTGAAAGCTTAATTTAAAGGAAGTACACCCGCATTGGCGTGGAAGGAGAGTGGAAAATAATTTAGGAACAAAACCTTAGTAGGCCTACACCCAATTGGGATATAAACCTGATCTTCGTGTCTTCGGCAGCTTAGTCCATCACAAGATTAGCGCGTGAGACCACGCAGCCACCGAAGCGGGTCAGTAAATTACTAATCATACTTTTAGTAAAGAGGGTACTGGACCCCCCTCTCCCGCTTAGCTCGGCCCTGTTTCTTAACAGCATAACAAGAAATATTATTTTCCGTGTCAAAGGTCACACGGTGTAAGGCGTCACCAGTGACGGGGAGTTCAGAGTTTAAGTTGAATCCCGTGCAGTATTACTGAGGGGGCCTTTTCCTCAATTATTTTCCCCCCTTCCTATACGGGAATTTGGATAAATTTACAATTACTCATCTTTACAACATTATCGTTGTTAATGTATGCGTATGAACTGGATGGGGTTTAAAAAATTCTCAGACTCACCGAATTAGTATTGTGAAATATTCACTTTTACCTAGTTGCTAATATTATGACTGTGCTGAGCGCTTCTGGAATTTTAGAAACATTTTCAAAAACTTCTATTATCAAGAGATTATCCGTAAGCTTGCCTGTGAGTCTTCTAAATATCTTGAAAAGTAAATTAAATAAAAATTGTAAACTTTTCTTACTCAATAAAACTCCCTAAGGTTGATCTCTATTTTAATCTATTTTATATTAATTTAAATTCCGGATTTAAGTGGTTGGGGGGGTTGGGGCAAGACAAGCCCATTAGTGCAGTGTCTCTTAAAACTTTTGCCAGTCGCGTTCCCCTTCAGGGGCAAGGGCCTTACTAACGCAACCCTTCTATCTCCCTCCACCGTCCTTACAGTTTCTCCTTGAAGTTATGTTTCTTGTCGTATCTCTCTTCTTGCGCTGTTACAAATAGTGCAACCAGGTTCTACTAACGTTAGTTGACTGTGAATTATCGAACACAATTAGTTTGGAAAACGTAACTTAATAATTACTCTCCTCATCATAGTCTAAGGGTGTTGGATTAAAATTAGGGGTTAGGTGTATCCGAACACTGTTTGGGTTGAGATGCACGAATTTTGAACTTTAACACTTATCAATTAGAGAGTTTTGTTTTTCTTCTTATCACCGTGAGTCCTAGCCTGTAAAAACCATCACTTCATTTTAAGTGCTTTAACTACCTTAATTTAACTATTAATTTTACGTTCACTGCGTCCTATTACTTATTCGCTTACATTAATTACGCCAAAAAATTGGAGAACAGGAAAATTACATTTTAAAGAAAATGTATCCCCATTTACGTGGAAGGAGAGACGAAAACATTTAGAAATAAGGAGCGTAGGTGGACTGTGCACCGCTAGTTACCCAAGGCCACCATCAACATATCCCTCCCAAGGTGGATTGGGCACCACTATCTTCCTCCCAAGGTGGATTGGGCACTGCTATCTTGTAGTACTATCTTCCTCCCAAGGTGGATTGGGCACCACTATCTTGTAGTACTATCTTCCTCCCAAGGTGGATTGGGCACCGCTATCTTGTAGTACTATCTTCCTCCCAAGGTGGATTGAGCACCATTATCTTCCTCCCAAGGTGGATTGGACACTGCTATATTGTAGTACTATCTTCCTCCTAAGGTGGATCGGGCACCTCTATCTTGTAGTGCTATCTTCCTCCAAGGTGGATTGGGCACCGCTATCTTGTCGTACTATCTTCCTCCCAAGATGGATTGGGCACCATTATCTTCCTCCCAAGGTGGATTGGGCACCAGTATCTTGTAGTACTATCTTCCTCCCAAGGTGGATTGGGCACTGCTATCTTGTAGTACTATCTTCCTCCCAAGGTGGATTGGGCACTGCTATCTTGTAGTACTATCTTCCTCCCAAGGTGGATTGGGCACTGCTATCTTGTAGTACTATCTTCCTCCCAAGGTGGATTGGGCACCGCTATCTTGTAGTACTATCTTCCTCCCAAGGTGGATTGGGCACCGCTATCTTGTAGTACTATCTTCCTCCCAAGGTGGATTGGGCACCATTATCTTCCTCCCAAGGTGGATTGGGCACCATTATCTTCCTCCTAAGGTGGATTGGGCACTGCTATCTTGTAGTACTATCTTCCTCCAAAGGTGGATTGGGCACCGCTATCTTGTAGTACTATCTTCCTCCAAAGGTGGATTGGGCACTGCTATCTTGTCGTACTATCTTTCTCCCAAGATGGATTGGGCACCATTATCTTCCTCCCAAGGTGGATTGGGCACTGCTATCTTGTCGTACTATCTTCCTCCCAAGGTGGATTGGGCACCACTATCTTCCTCCTAAGGTGGATCGGGCACCTCTATCTTGTAGTGCTATCTTCCTCCCAAGGTGGATTGGGCACCGCTATCATGTCGTACTATCTTCCTCCCAAGATGGATTGGGCACCATTATCTTCCTCCCAAGGTGGATTGGGCACCGCTATCTTGTAGTACTATCTTCCTCCCAAAGTGGATTGGGCACCATTATCTTCCTCCCAAAGTGGATTGGGCACTGCTATCTTGTAGTACTATCTTCCTCCCAGGTGGATTGGGCACCACTATCTTGTAGTACTATCTTCCTCCCAAGGTGGATTGGGCACCAGTATCTTGTAGTACTATCTTCCTCCCAAGGTGGATTGGGCACCGCTATCTTGTCGTACTATCTTCCTCCCAAGATGGATTGGGCACCATTATCTTCCTCCCAAGGTGGATTGGGCACCAGTATCTTGTAGTACTATCTTCCTCCCAAGGTGGATTGGGCACTGCTATCTTGTAGTACTATCTTCCTCCCAAGGTGGATTGGGCACTGCTATCTTGTAGTACTATCTTCCTCCCAAGGTGGATTGGGCACTGCTATCTTGTAGTACTATCTTCCTCCCAAGGTGGATTGGGCACCGCTATCTTGTAGTACTATCTTCCTCCCAAGGTGGATTGGGCACCGCTATCTTGTAGTACTATCTTCCTCCCAAGGTGGATTGGGCACCATTATCTTCCTCCTAAGGTGGATTGGGCACTGCTATCTTGTAGTACTATCTTCCTCCCAAGGTGGATTGGGCACCGCTATCTTGTAGTACTATCTTCTTCCCAAGTTGGATTGGGTACCGCTATCTTGTAGTACTATCTTCCTCCCAAGGTGGATTGGGCACCACTATCTTGTAGTACTATCTTCCTCCAAGGTGGATTGGGCACCGCTATCTTGTAGTGCTATCTTCCTCCCAAGGTGGATTGGGTACCGCTATCTTGTAGTACTATCTTCCTCCCAAGGTGGATTGGGTACCGCTATCTTGTAGTACTATCTTCCTCCCAAGGTGGATTGGGCACCACTATCTTGTAGAACTATCTTCCTGCCAAGGTGGATTGGGCACCACTATCTTGTAGTACTATCTTCCTCCCAAAGTGGATTGGGTACCGCTATCTTGTGATACTATCTTCCTCCCAAGGTGGATTGGGCACCACTATCTTGTAGTACTATCTTCCTCCCAAGGTGGATTGGGCACTGCTATCTTGTAGTACTATCTTCCTCCCAAGGTGGTTTGGGCACCGTTATCTTCCTCCTAAGGTGGATTGGGTACCGCTATCTTGTAGTACTATCTTCCTCCCAAGGTGGATTGGGTACCGCTATCTTGTAGTACTATCTTCCTCCCAAGGTGGATTGGGCACCGCTATCTTGTAGTGCTATCTTCCTCCCAAGGTGGATTGGGTACCGCTATCTTGTAGTACTATCTTCCTCCCAAGGTGGATTGGGTACCGCTATCTTGTAGTACTATCTTCCTCCCAAGGTGGATTGGGCACTGCTATCTTGTAGTACTATCTTCCTCCCAAGGTGGATTGGGCACCGCTATCTTGTAGTACTATCTTCTTCCCAAGGTGGATTGGGCACCGCTATCTTGTAGTACTATCTTCCTCCCAAGGTGGATTGGGCACCGCTATCTTGTAGTACTATCTTCCTCCCAAAGTGGATTGGGTACCGCTATCTTGTAGTACTATCTTCCTCCCAAGGTGGTTTGGGCACCGTTATCTTGTAGTAGGAAATACTTTGCAGAGAAGCTAACATTCAGCTGGATGGCTTGTACTGAATTGATGCTTGGTGGCGATTTATTGTATTTATTTCCAATTAATAATATACTATGAAGTGCCCAATCGACCTGTTTACAATTTATTCTGGTTTGCTCGATGGTGCCCACCTCGTAGCCGGAAATCGAGTCCAAAATGAAAGTGATGTGTTAGACTATGTGACCAACAATGTGGTTGCTATCATCGAAATGATTTGTGATTATAAACTAATGTGATTTAATTCTAAGGCAGGCAGGACTCCGTTACCTAAATTTGTTGTCGGTGGATTAATATGGGTTCGAAAAATAGTCAATGACTTTTGAAAGACAGGAGTAGGCGGATCTTGTACTCCCTACTACTCTCTTGGGAGTAGTATGAGAAGCCAATATACCTCGATTATACTGTATGGTTGTAAGCTTCGGTTTTCCGGTTGACATCGAGACGAAACCTATTGTTCATTTTACCAAGATCATTAGAAAACGTCGGGGGCTTAAGAAACATTAAAATGAAGTCAGCTTCTTTATTTTAAAAAAAAGTCGCTTTTGTCTTGTTCAAATTCCAGATGGGTTGTGTGAGTGGTATCTCCAAAATTGTGTCCAATCTATCTTCAAGCAAATGTGAGTGCATTTTCGTTAAATTATCCCTTCCCCTTCCCCTAACCCAACCCAGTAGCATATTTGAAACGCGTATAGGCCGGATATGTTTTTTTTTAATGTGTGGATACTAGCTGCATTAGAATAATTTTTAAGACGAGTTTAATTATCTTCACTAATTTTGAGTATAATCTACAAGTTTGAACTTGTAGTTAACCAGCCCTGAATGGTAATCAACAAGCATAGACCTGTCTACGACAAGCACGCACTCATAATGAGCTCGTCCTCGAGACAGTTAGTTCACACAGCGCCAACACACCAGCAGCACCAGCTACCAACTCACAGAACAGTAAGCTTGGCGTGGTCGAGGTTATACATCATCACAGTTTAGTAATATGATTGTGATACAGGTGTTAGCAACTGAAACACCTTTCTCATTTAACACCGGCTCGCGGCACTTCTAACAGAGACTGAATTACACACAATCATCATCATCATCATCATCATCATAACTGCTGGCTGCATTTCTTGGCGGCTAGAAGACTGCGTATTATTACAATTATTTCGTTAAAATAAATAACACACGTGAAGGGTTGTGGAAATATTCTCCCGCGTGCCTGGAGTTAATTAGATATTTTCATTTATTTTAAGGGATTATTATAGAGTAAAATTAGATTTAATTTCAAGCTTAATACGCCGCTCAACCAAATGATTATGTATTTAGACTTTATATGAATATACGATTGATGATACGAATAACGATTTTATTTTATCTTGGCGCCTCGATAATGACTCAGCTCAATCTACAAATATACCGTGAATTATCGGATAATATGTATTACTATTATGTAATTGTAGGCCTAGTTAGGTATTATAGGGGCCTACTGTATAGTAAGTTTTTATTTAACCGTTCGGGTTATACGCTTTAAGTACTAATTACGCTAATGGATTAGGAATTGGGAAGGTTAAATTAGAGGAAGTGAACCCGCATTTGCGTGGAGGGAGAGTGGAAAACCATTTAGGAAAAACACCCCCAGTTCACCCGACCGAGAGTCGAACCTCGATCTCCCCGTCTCAGCAGTCGAGCTCAACACGACAAGCGCGTTAGCCAACTACGCCACAGAGGCGGGTTGTATAGTAAGTAAGATAACAAAATATAACAGAAGCAAGAACGGTATAATAAGTAGAACATTGCAGGGCTTTTGTTTAAATAATTATATTGCGTACCTTAACGAGCATAGATTTATAAATCAAGAAAACATTCGTCCTGGTATGCATGGATCATGTCATGTGCTACATAAGAATGTTGAAAATATCACGGAGAGAAAGAGCAACCCGCCCAGATAAAATGGGAAAGGCAAAGAAAAAGAGGAAGATTTTGAAATGCTTAAGAAATAGAAGGGTTAATATGATCGCCACATAATCAGACATGATAGTTTTAATAAGTTAATAATTAATTATAATTATCAAAGAAGGATAGATTGAAGGAAAAAAATGCAAAATAAAGAACAAGAATGTAATGGAATGAATCAGATAGCGGAATATGTTGGCAAGAACAAATATGTACCTAGGAGAGGCAGAAATGGAGAGATACAGCAAACAATCAGAAATTTGATGGGTAATAAAACAATGTAATGACAAAACAAGGCTACAATAAGAACAACAAAACCACTGTTATGAATATTCTGTAAATTGAAAAATGACACCTCTACACGGGAATCGAACACGGAACCTTATATTCAGTATGTCAATGCTCTAGCCACTGAGCTATCCAGGAGTCTTCTCGTGGCAGGGTCATTCTTCACTCGAATTTTAAGACAGAGTCTGATTAACTAAATCAAAGGTCCTGGGTCCGATTCCCGTGTCCAGGTGTCATTTTTCAATTGAAATAATATGATATTTTTATGCTGCTATAACGATAATTATCAATTATAATAGCTATTTATTCCATCAGTGTTATGAAGCTAGCACTTGCGCTAAAATATTTATGTAGAAGTTAAAGATAAAAAAATACCTCCAAGTGCAGTTTTGAATTAGAGTAAAAATCATCAGGGGTGCTCCCTCAACTTGCTGAGAGTAAAAAGTATGTTTTTGTGTATTGATCAAACATTTTAAATCTTTTTTCTAGAACTAAAATTGGATGGAAGATAACACGTGCTAGGGTAAGTGTTTTTGAATTTTTTTTGTACCAACATTTGTTTTACACAATAAATAAAATTGTTCTTGAGCTGATACGGTTAGTAAAATTTTCTAAACATGGTTATCTTACCAGCTCTTTAGTATTTGTCATTTTACAATTTGATGGGAAACATTTTTCTTGACTTAAAAAACTATTTTCTCTCACACATAATTATGATGATGTGTGTTCAAAAGCTGTTTATATTACAATGTGTGGATCAGACATGTCAAACTTGCAGCCATATCTCTGATATGTGCTGCACACGGACTATATGATGAACCTTATACTGCTACTCTATTACTCTTTTTATAAACTTGATAGAAATATATTTGTTGAATCGGCACAATTTGAAGGAATCCGCCATGTGAGGCTGTGTACACAATTTGTACTTTTTTTTTTAACAAAGATTGAACACCAAATGTGTGCAATGTTAAAAAAAAAAAAGAGGAGATACTTGAATAAAGAAGTAGCAGCTCTGGTTTAGAAAACTGATATTAATGGCAGTAGGGTATGTGCTGACAACATGACACCTTTTATCTACAAATGTTGGCACTTTCATCGCTAACAGCTGTGGCCGCTTGGTCGATATATCTCACCTGCGGGATCACAATGTGGATTTTTTTTAAATGTGAGAAAACAAAAAAAATGTTAACGTATGTGTATATGCTCACACACACAAAAAATGTTTAATATGTGTGTGTGAGCATATACACATACGTTAACATTTTTTTTTTGTTTTCTCACATTTAAAAAAAATCCACATTGTGATCCCGCAGGTGAGATATATCGACCAAGCGGCCACAGCTGTTAGCGATGAAAGTGCCAACATTTGTAGATAAAAGGTGTCATGTTGTCAGCACATACCCTACTGCCATTAATATCAGTTTTCTAAACCAGAGCTGCTACTTCTTTATTCAAGTATCTCCTCATTTTTCTTCACAAGGCTGAGTTTTAGCTCGTTCCAGATCCACAACATCACAGATACATTTTGGGAGGCGTTGGGGATTGAACTCAGGACCTCTGTATTTGTAGCAGGTAACTCTAACCCCTAGAGCACAGAAATACAAATGTAACTTTAAGGTCTTGGCTTATGGCCACACATTTTTCAACAATTTATGAAAGTGACTTCAGCATCAGATATAAACACAGAACATCACTTTTACAAATAAAAAGTATATATAAGGGACTATTCTCGTTTTTTTAGTATTAAGATACTAAGCTAGAATTATTTCTAAGTCTTCTTAAGGCGATTGATCCTTTTCATTTGGCGTGGAAATGCAGATCTATGGGAACAAACGGTTATCTCTAAGAATTTCTATTGTTTGGCGACGGTTTGTTCAAGAGTATAAGCATGTTGATTAAGTTATAGTTCGTATGTACACACCTCTTCTATAATTTTAACCGTGATCAAATATCGATAAAATTGACATTTTTTAATAGAAAACTGCCGGATTCATAACGAAAAATAAAAAATATAGCCCCTAATAAACATCGTTACATTATCTAAGAAGAGGTGTTGACAATATTACCATAAAAATTCCACTCTTTCTCAAGAAAACTGATATTTCCAAACGTATGATTTTTCCGCAAGACCTGTTCGGTAGTTAGCGCCATCTATGGTTTCCGTGATTCATCTGTTCTTGTTGGCGCGGAAGGATACTTTAATCGGTGTGAAGCAACGCCATGCCTTTCACCCTCCCGCCCACCATTCCACAAATAGGTTTTAGACTCGGACTCGACAAGGTCAAGGGCCTTAAATCAATAACCTGAAAGTTGGTTAGGTACGACCTATCTGTCCGGAGCTGTTAATGTTGCCTGCACAATCTGGTAGAGTTCCAATGGACTAAGGAAGCTCAGGAGGGGGTGGGGGGGTGTTCACACATTGTCTTCCACACCGAATTTCTATGTAAGAGTGCGAAAGAGCCTACCAACTTTGCCGCAAAGGTACTTTCCTATATCTTCCATGGATCTACTACACGTCACAATCGACCTGTGCAGACGTCTTTACTTCCTCTTAGAAGAAAGTTATGCTACGGGTTTTTATCGCTCAAGAAAAACCCGTTGATTTTGGATGGGTTTGAACCCACGAACATCGGGTCTTGAGGCAAGCACTTTACCCCAATACAACCAAGATCGACTCTTTTTACTTAAAAATATGAAAATATTACATTTATTTTCATTGCAACCCCCTTTGTATTTTTTTATTTTCAAGAAGGCCCTTACGAGTAAACGATTTTGACACGCCAAGTGTAGATCGTAGAAATATACCAGTGTACTGAAGCACTATATTATTTATTTTGTCAAAAAATATATTTGGTTGTGAACCTCAACCACGGCCAAAATGTCATTTTTTTTATAGCTACGTTCTGTGATTTAGACCCGATAAAATTTATCAAACTGATTGTCTGTCTGTATTTCTGTGGTGAGAGTTATATTCAAGCACGTTAGCTGATTATGGATGGTTTTAAATCATAAAAATCGTAAGTATTTACTTACCATACCCCATCATAACACATCTACAGTAATTGTATTATTTTAGTGGTAATGTATGTCTCATGAATACTTACCATGGATTGTAGTAACAACAGTAAAGAAAAAACAGACGGTTTTATGTTGAAATAAGCATAGACTAAATAAATAACAAAAAGGGTTCTATCGAAAACTTGTCCTTAGATTGTGAACTGTGTTGATCACTACCCAGTGTAACCAACTGCTCGGTAAGAGTAGAGACTAGAGGCCAGTGATTCTAATGATGGGGAAATGAGTAAATGTTTACATCATATTAGTGCTATGAAGGTTTGTTCCCTGTCATTGTATAAGTGCATACATAATTAGTGCTATGAAGGTTTGTCCCTGTACCATTAAGACATCAATTAGTGCTATGAGAATAGTTATTGGTGCCCTGTACCATTAAGAGCATCATATTAATTCTATGAAGGTTTGACCCTGTACCAGTGAGAACACGTTACTACATCAGAGGAGTGCTATGAAGGTGTGCTAGCTTGTATCGTGTCGTTGTTGATAACAAAGCTACTGGTACTGAATCACCAATATAAGGAAGGCACGCTTCAAACACGCCCATCTCAGTGAAGAGCGTTTCTGGCAAGTTACATCACGCAACAAGGACACAGAAGACAGAGCAACACGCTCACAAGATGTCACTACGCTCAACACCGACCAATGGCACGTAGTTTACAATACTTGCCATGTTTTGGGACATCCCACAACACACTGGGAGATCTAACTCTCCTGGGACACGCTACTATCTGTATGGGAACACCACATCTCGCATGGAGTCACAACAGTCCTCTTGTGGACACCCCATTCCTCATGTGGACAACACATATTACAAGGGAATATGACAATCCTCTTGGGAACACAAAGTTAGGTATCTGGGGACACTAAAACCAATCTGGATACATCACAATGCACATAAAGACACCACAGTCAAACTGGGGACACTACAGACACTTTGTATACATCACAATGCACATAAAACACCACAGTCAAACTGGGACACTACAGACACTTTGTATACATCACAATGCACATAAAACACCACAGTCAAACTGGAGACACTACAGACACTTTGTATACATCACAATGCACATAAATACACCACAGTCAAACTGAGACACTACAGACACTTTGTATACATCACAATGCACATAAATACACCACAGTCAAACTGGGGACACTACAGACACTTTGTATACATCACAATGCACATAAATACACCACAGTCAAACTGAGGACACTACAGACACTTTGTATACATCACAATGCACATAAATACACCACAGTCAAACTGAGGACACTACAGACACTTTGTATACATCACAATGCACATAAATACACCACAGTCAAACTGGAGGACACTACAGACACTTTGTATACATCACAATGCACATAAATACACCACAGTCAAACTGAGGACACTACAGACACTTTGTATACATCACAATGCACATAAATACACCACAGTCAAACTGGGGACACTACAGACACTTTGTATACATCACAATGCACATAAATACACCACAGTCAAACTGGGACACTACAGACACTTTGTATACATCACAATGCACATAAATACACCACAGTCAAACTGGAGACACTACAGACACTTTGTATACATCACAATGCACATAAATACACCACAGTCAAACTGAGACACTACAGACACTTTGTATACATCACAATGCACATAAATACACCACAGTCAAACTGGAGACACTACAGACACTTTGTATACATCACAATGCACATAAATACACCACAGTCAAACTGGAGACACTACAGACACTTTGTATACATCACAATGCACATAAATACACCACAGTCAAACTGGGACACTACAGACACTTTGTATACATCACAATGCACATAAATACACCACAGTCAAACTGGAGACACTACAGACACTTTGTATACATCACAATGCACATAAATACACCACAGTCAAACTGGAGACACTACAGACACTTTGTATACATCACAATGCACATAAATACACCACAGTCAAACTGGAGACACTACAGACACTTTGTATACATCACAATGCACATAAATACACCACAGTCAAACTGAGGACACTACAGACACTTTGTATACATCACAATGCACATAAATACACCACAGTCAAACTGGAGACACTACAGACACTTTGTATACATCACAATGCACATAAATACACCACAGTCAAACTGAGACACTACAGACACTTTGTATACATCACAATGCACATAAATACACCACAGTCAAACTGGAGACACTACAGACACTTTGTATACATCACAATGCACATAAATACACCACAGTCAAACTGGAGACACTACAGACACTTTGTATACATCACAATGCACATAAATACACCACAGTCAAACTGAGACACTACAGACACTTTGTATACATCACAATGCACATAAATACACCACAGTCAAACTGAGGACACTACAGACACTTTGTATACATCACAATGCACATAAATACACCACAGTCAAACTGAGGACACTACAGACACTTTGTATACATCACAATGCACATAAATACACCACAGTCAAACTGGGACACTACAGACACTTGTATACATCACAATGCACATAAATACACCACAGTCACTGGACATACAGACATTTGTATATCGACATGCACATAACACCAGCAAACTGGACACTACAGCATTATACACAGCACACATAAATACACCACAGTCAAACTGAGGACACTACAGACACTTTGTATACATCACAATGCACATAAATACACCACAGTCAAACTGGAGACACTACAGCCAATCTGGATATATCACAGCGCCACATAAAGATATCACAGTAAAACTGGAGACACTAAAGCCAATCTGGATATATCACAGTGCACATAAAGACACCATCGCTCAGGAAGAATCAGTGGACCTTGGCTGGATTTGAACCCATGAACATCGGGTCCTGAGTCAAGCAGTTTGCTCCAAGATTAACGAGGTCAATAATGATAACATTATGAATATACATATATATATACACATATGTAAATATTTGTGCATAAATTTTATATATATATATACACATATGTAAATATACTTGATTTTCTAAAATACTCCTTGGCTATATCTTATTATGGTTTCATCTTAATCCAACAGTAGTTGAATGATCTCCCTAAATCTATATTATTAAATGAAGAGTCTGTCTGTCTGTCTCTCTGTCATGAGCTTTACACAATATCTACCTCACGCCTATGTATGAAATTTTAAAACTAGTATCCCCCTGTACATCAACATGGGCACCTCAAAGCCGGAATTTTTAAATTTAGATTAGATTTAAAAAAAATTAACATGTTGTTTATAGTATTCTCGTTAACTGAATAATTGTGCCCGCATTTGTTTAAGGATAAACTATCCTCAACACACTCGGCCAGGATTTGAACCCCGATCCCTCTGTCATTGATATTGCGATAAGGATGCCCTAGACCGGGGTTGTCCAACTCGAGCTAATCCGAGGGCCAAATTACAAAAAAAGATCAATCTGAGGGCTGAATTCAGAATTATAAATACAGCGTAGATTTTTTAGTCTTTATATTGTATTATTTAATTATAAATTTCATTGTTGTTTACTTAATTAAATATTTCCTACATTAATTAATTATTATTTTATATAGTTATCACATTTTTTAGTCTACCGTCCTTTTGCATTAATTTGTTTTGGTAAAGGTGATACATTTTGCTCACTTGTGTTTTTACAGGCGTTTATTCTTTAGTCCTCAAAGTGTTTCTCTAAAAGGTGGACGTGCGTCACCACTTCAGCTCGCATTTACTCTCATAAATACCGTTCAGTATCGCTTATTTTAATAACCCATCTTTACCTGACATAATTATGTGTGTGTGAAGTGAACAGCAAATAAAGACTGTGGCCGTTACTCAAACTGACCATCACAACCCCAAGTAGGCCTACTTTGGTCACTGTTTCACCGGATCTTCAGCAGCTGGTAGGATCTCACCATATTTACCAACACATTTAAATAACTATCTCTAAAACAAATTAAAATCACAGTTATTAAAATATATGGAGAGTCCGGCATTGAGTTAGCATATATTTATAAAGTTTCGTAACAAAGAAAAGGGATTATGCTTATATATAAGTTCTTATTAGAAAAGATACAATTGATTATAAATTTGCAATTATTATTTCATTTTAATGAGAGCTCTGCGGTGGTTTGTTTTAATTTACTAAAGTAGTGTCACAACCTACTACGTGGGATATTTATTTATATCTCTATAACTTTATTGAACCTACTTGACTGAAAGAGCTGGCTTAGCAAACTTGATGTAATAAATCATACAACATTGAGGAATGCTGACTACTCATAACAAACTTGCACTAGTTGTGGAGTAACAAGGCCATATCGGACTAGAGACATATTTGTTTTATTGACATCGGGGCTGACACATTATCATCTATTTCGGAGGAAGTTAAGCTGCTCGACGCTGGACCATAGTAGACTTGTATATTTGGGTCATCAGTAGTGCTCGTACTATAAGGCAACCGTCCAGTACAAGGTCTCGAGTTAAGAGTTCTGTAGGGGGTCACGAACCGTGTCAGTTGGTCCACCAGTCTAGGTTTTCACGACTGAGCCAGTTCTTTCATGATCATAAACGTTCAAGATCTTATATTTTTTTATATCGCATGATACTATTAAATTAGAACTTGAAATCTTCAGTATCATTTCAAGCCCAACCAACTACCTTACCGCCGACCCTACCCTTCGTCGCGTTACTCAAATTCGGATAGCGCTCTCTTGGTGATAATTTTTAAAATCTTCACCTTTTTCAATTCTGCCGCTATTAAAAGGGTCTAAGTGCAAATTGCACATTTCCAGTTTAATTTCAGATCTTATGTTTTCAATGCTGACAGCCAATGGTTGAATTAAAACTGAAATACATATTCTTCTATTTCCTTGAGATTTCTAAATTTTTTCTCAAAGTCCTGCATAATTGTTTTAATGTACTCTATATGAGGTGAAACTAATGACCCCTCAAAATTATTCATTTATTCAAATTGTTCTTTGCAATTTGGTGGAAAAAAAGTAAAAATCTTATTTGGCCAATGTTGATTTTAAAATGTTTCATTTACTTTAAAACCCATTCAAAAAACCATATAAGTTAGCAATATTCTGTTGTTTGCCATGCAGCTTTAAGTTCAACTCATTCAAATGGTTGGTCAAAAGGCGTAACCCGCAGAAGGGCCATACAAAATCGTTTCACAGGCCGTGTTTTGGATATCCCTTTCTTAGACCATGCGGCCACGTAAGCAGTTATTTTAGCACTGCGTCTTACTAGTCATTCGAGAATACGCCTAAGTACTAATTACGCTAATGGTTTTAGGTGTTAGGGAGGCTATATTTAAGAAGTGTACTAACATTGGCGTGGATGTAGAATGGAAAAAATTGAGGAAAAATCACCCTCAGTATATCCGACTGAGATTTGAACCTCGATCTCTCCGTAATCGGCAGTCTAGTATACTACGGGAGTAGCGCGTTAATCTACGCCGCCACTGAAGTGGGTCCAAAGCACGTTGTTAGCTACCTACTTTATACATTTTTATTAAAACAAGTATACCAAGTAAAGAAGAAGATTTTTAAAGCATTTAGCGTTGAATCACGTGTATATATGCAGTATTGTTGTGATGAATGCCACAAAACTTAACCAGTCTTAGAACTATCAACACAAGCATTTTTTTTATTGTTGACTTGTTTAGTTAAAATTATTGAATAACTATCAAAAAAGAAACCTGTCCAAACCTAATAAATAACTCGCCATATTTCCACCAAAACAATATTTTATGAATACTACGGAGAGTATTTCCGCTCTAAACCCCCCGGAATTTGGAGTTGCTCTGATAACTAGCAGAAGATGTCGAGTGACAAATGTCTACCTGCTCTTCGAGTTACTGGATCAGCGTCTCTCATTCCTGGTAAAGCGATTTATCTGAATCTTTAGCTCGTTTACCTTCGTTGAGGTAACGCTCGCTTTCTCATTTATTTCTGGGCAGATAAAATAAAGAACGTGGAAAGTTTTTTGACGTTCGATGCACAGCGTTTTACTTTTAAATAAAATTGTTTGAGGTTTTACTGTGCAGACTTATCTGAAACCGGGAGGGACATGTTATACTTTGTGAACCTAAGGCATCAAATATATCTGTATCTTTGGTTATACTCTCTGTATACTTGTCTCTACATGTATCCTTGGCTTTATCTGTATCCTTGGCTCTATCTGTATCTTTGGCTCTACTATCTGTATACTTGACTCTACATGTATCCTTGGCTTTATCTGTATCCTTGGCTTTATCTGTATCCTTGGCTCTATCTGTATCTTTGGCTCTACTATCTGTATACTTGACTCTACATGTATCCTTGGCTTTATCCGTATCCTTGGCTTTATCTGTATCCTTGGCTCTATCTGTATCCTTGGCTCTATCTGTATCCTTGGCTTTATCTGTATCCTTGGCTCTACTATCTGTATCCTTGGCTCTACTGTATCCTGGCTCTACTATCTGTATCCTTGGCTCTACTATCTGTATACTTGGCTCTATCTGTATCCTTGGCTCTACTAAACAGTATCCTTGCTCTATCTGTATCCTTGGCTTTATCTGTACCTGCTCTCGTATTTGGCCACATCTGTTCTTGCTCTACTATCTGTATCCTTGGCTCTATCTGTATCTGGCTTTATCTGTATCTTAGCTCTATCTGATCCTTGGCTTAACTACTGTATCCTTGCTTATCTGTATCCTTGGCTCATATCTGTATCCTTGGCTTTATCTGATCCTTGGTTCTATCTGTTCCTTGCTCTACTATGTATCCTTGGCTCTATCTGTATCCTTGGCTCTATCATGTATCCTTGGCTTTATCTGTATCCTTGGTTCTATCTGTATCCTTGGCTCTACTATCTGTATCCTTGGCTCTATCTGTATCCTTGGCTCTATCTGTATCCTTGGCTCTATCTGTATCTTTGGCTCTATCTGTATCTTGGATCTACTATCTGTATACTTGACTCTACATGTATTTGGCTCTATCTGTACCCTTTGGCTCTACTATCTGTATCCTTGGCTCTATCTGTATCTTGGCTCTACTATCTGTATACTTGGCTCTACATGTATCCTTGGCTCTATCTGTATCCTTGGCTCTACTATCTGTATCCTTGGCTCTATCTGTATCCTTGGCTCTATCTGTACCCTTGGCTTTATCTGTATCCTTGTTCTACTGTATCTTGGCTCTACTATCTGTATCCTTGGCTCTATCTGTATCCTTGGCTTTATCTGTATCCTTGGTTCTATCTGTATCTTGGCTCTACTTTGTAATCTTTGGCTCTATCATGTATCTTTGGCTCTATCTGTATCTTTGGCTCTACTATCTGTATACTTGATCTACGTACTTGCTCTATCTGTATCCTTGGCTCTATATTTACAGGGAATGTAAAAGATTTACTATTTTTTGTAAATTTGTAAAAATAACCTCTAGACACTGGAAATGAGCCAGGGACCCTTGGATTAGCGTGCTAATACTCTACTAATGAGCTATTCAGGATTTTCCAGTTTCCAGGGTCATTCTTCACTCATAGTTTAAGGCAGAATCTGTGATGGACGTGTCGTGGTATCACAGCCACTGGTGCCTCTATCTCGCTATTCATTTACAATTTATTGTACACGTGAATCCTTTCTCAGGGTATTATTTTTAAAACCTTCCTAGAGCTGCAAAATCCTCGACATTTCCTCGTTATTTATCACCCGCTAGTCAAATACTAGTGTCATGTAAACATTTATATACAGAATGTACACACATTCGTGCAATTCCTTCTAAGGAAATGATTTCAAATAATAAAACAAGTTCAAAATGTATCCCAATGAACGTGATCTGATACTTAGTTTTCGAAATAGATGACACGCCATTGTTTCGAGGCACGAGTTTTGGAAGGCCCAACATGCGCACACTATGTGTATTCTTCTTTTGGTGCATGAAATAGTAGACATTTTGATGTTCTATGAAATAGTTTATTTCTATTGGATGTAACGAAGGTAAATTTTATTTTAATTGATTTATTATACCAAAATAACTCTTTGGATCAGGAACTTTATCAATAGATCGTTAATTTTAATTTTGTTAATTATTCAAAGTTATTAGACCGGTTCGTTTATGTTAAACAGCATGTGTTAAGAACGCCCAATCATACATTTCGAGAGAGGTGACTGCTCCTTGCATTATGCTACCTGCATCACCTTTGCATTAAAACATCGATACTTTGAGCTGTAGAGTCGCAATATATTTCAAAGTATTTCATCATTATTTCTCCTTCGGAAGTAAACACATGTTGAAGGAGCGATGGCGTAATGTAATGCAATAAACACGCAGTAAAACTTTCTAGAAGGTAAAATTCTCTAGAAGCTAAACCCACAATCCCGGCCAACATCTTGTAGAGTAACACGAATAATTTGTGTTGGGCATTTTTGAATACTTTCAATTCAATCAATTAAACTTTTGACTGAGATCTAGTGACGGTAACATGTTTACACCGCATCAGGCATGTCATGTAACTGTTTCAATCTAATTAAGTACGTGTGGTATCGGGTCGCGTAATTACTTTGTTCAGAGCGTGATGACGTTAAACAAACAATCCGTTGATGTCACATGATTGATTTCAAGTTTAATCCAACCAATTTTAACCCCAAACTTCCTCCCCCCACAACGGTTATGTTCAGTGTAGAGGGGAATCAGGCTCATATTTACTAGTTTGCCAGTGATGGAAGGGTGATAGTTCGAATTCCAGCTAGGCTTATTGTGGCATGAATACTTATAGAATCCCTTTACAACACTGTTTCTAATCATGCCATAAACAATAATAATATATAATTGCAAGATTGATAAACAAATAAACTCAGATTTTTGAATGAATGTAAGGGACATTAATAAGTACAGTCAACTCTCGATTCTACGACCCCGGAATAGTGTCCCTCTCGAAGTAACGACCCTTTTTTGGGAATCGTGAAAAATGTGGGGGCAAAGGTTGGAAAGTTTAAGGAAATCGGCTGTAAAATGTGTTTGTTGCATTTATTTAGGTCGCTGCTTGCAATTATCTTTGTGAGCGCTGTATTACTAGTAACTGGGGTGGGTCAGGTATAAAAATAGACACCACCTCATCAATGCCGGCCAATAGCACTTGACCATGTCCACCCCCTCCCACAAGCAAGACAATGTTTCCCCGCGCGTGACTGCCGCTACATCACGCGCCAGGCTTGCTTTTGCCATTGTTATTTCAATTCTCGATTTAGGTTACTATTTAGGTTTGATTTTGTGAACAATTTTTGACGACCCATGCTATTGTTTAACATTGTTATTTTGATTTGGTACGTTTTTGGTTGGATTTTGTGAACGATTTTTGATGAGCCACGCTATTTGTTGTCTAAAAAATGCAATTTTTTCGTATGAAGGTCAGGGGTGGAACAAAATCTGTTAAAATTCCAATAACGACCCCTTGAAATAACGACCCTTTTCCAGGGAACCGTGAAAGGTCGTAGACTCGAGAGTTGATTGTATTTCTTTCCCACCGCCACGGCTTTGTACAGCTTAACATTAACATAACATCAACGTCCACCGTTTAACTTATACAAGATGTCAAGTGTTTGGTTTCGTCTCCTTTTTAGTGAAAAGCTGTAAGGTTTGTTAGACCATGGCTCGAGAGATGGTCACGACATTGACTAAGACATCATAGTTAGTGACCACGACTTGAAAGTAAGGGAGACGATGGTGTAAGAGCGCCTTCAAACTTCCTTTTCCAAATACTGGAGATAAATGGGAGGTTTCACACAGTCCCAGAAGAGGGGCGCTGCCTCCGGTTAGAGTAGTTGTCTTTGCCCCTGGTAGTGGCTCAAAATAGAGGCACTGAAGTGCTGAAGGTGCCCTAAGCCAGTCATGTTAAAGGTTTTTTTTACAATAAGGGTTTTAAATTGAAGTTTTAAAAAAGTACGAGGAGGCTGCATTTCAGAAGATTCTACATTGTCACCATCTTCAAGTAAAAAATAAGCTCAATTTTAAAATTTTTTATTAATACAATAAGAGAATTAAGGCTAGGGCCTGTATAAAATAGTAAGACTTACTCTATTATTTTTCTCCAGAAATGTGTAACTTTTCTTATTAATCACGGACCTTAAATCATGTGTTGAAGTCACTTTCATAATTGATGACAAATGGGTGTGAGCATTCTCTTGGCCGTTTCCTTCCTTTTCATAAGATAAAACAATCAAATTGTTCACAGGCTTATGTGCTGCAGAATATTGCACATATGAGAAAATTCAACATTTTCGGGGAATCGATCTTTGGTAAGTAAAGAGTAAATATTTGGTGCACCAAACTCACTTGCTAGATTCCTCAAATAATTATAAATTTTCAAATGGAATCATCTCAAACTGTTATCTCTCCAGCGTTTGTAATCAAGTAAGTTGGGCTGTATGCTTATTGTTGGTTAATTGTCCGTGGTCCGGACAGAATCATGGATCCGGCCGCAAGGTTAACACACCTTCCTTAAACTATTCCGTTCTCACCAGGGAGTCGAACTCGAACCAGAACTGATAACAGAAATTAACAAGGAATCAGAAGAGCAATGTAAAGATAAATGTTTAGTTGTTTGTCAAATTAAATTGTGTATTTTGCTATTTAAAGAGGGGTTTTAAACATGCTAATAAAAATATGGCATATAACTTGTCTCATTGTTCATATATATATATATATATATATATATATATATATATATTGTCGACCTTGTTGGTATTGGGGTATAGTGCTTGCCTCCCGACCCAATGTTGGTGGGTTCAAACTCGGCTGGAGTCGACAGATTTTTCTTGAGTGATAAAAGTCCGTAGCTAACTTCCTTCGGAGGAAATGTAAAGCCTTTGGTCCCAGGTAGATTGTGACATGTAAAAGAACCCTGGAAGGTATGTGAAAATACTTTTTTGACAAATTTGATTGGCCCTTTCACTCTTGCTCATAGAAATTCCCCGTGTGCTGATATAATCAATTGGTTCAGAAAGTGCAAGATAAATAACTTAAATAAATAAAAAATAAACATACATGTAAATAGTTGGGACCTCACACTCCTAAAGATACAAATAACGTGAATAATTTTAGCTTGCCTGGTCATTCACTTCGAAATAAAATAAATAGTCAAAAGGGTAAAGAGGTTCACTTAAATGGACAAATACTGTTTATTCTATTCAAGTATTTACCCAAAAGCAGCCAATACTTTGCGCTCTTCGTGAAAATTATTTCTAAGACAGGAATACGTTTATTTTTCTTCCTATTTTGTGAGATGTATATTGTAAAATATGTCTAGAAACGTGAGATGAAGCAATCATGACTCAACAAAATCTAGTTGCCCGTCTCTAATGTGCTTGGAGGTTTGTTAATGTGGTCAGGACGAGTTTGTTCGAGAGTAATTCACCTTTTTTTATATATAATTTGACATTCACCGTACATTTTTAAAAATTGGGGGGAAAGAAATATTATAGAGGGTGTGCGTAAAAATCTGTTTCTCATGTTTGTTATAAGCCAGAACTTAACCTACACACATTGATACACGATCCTTGATGATAATTAGAGCTAAAATATTTGTACCTTAGAGTAAAACATGAACTTAGTATCAAATATGCCCTTGTATGTTTCAAAAAATGCACTAAGAATTTAATTTAAAAATATAACTATTAGATACTTTTCAAATAAACTTTATATTGACTGTTGCCCATATACCTTGTATTAACATTTAAAATGTCATAATAATTTAAGATACATAAATATTTAATAGATAGATTATCTAGTATTTATTTAGACATTTAAAAGACATTCGATATATATCTTTTCCCTCTACCACGTGTCTCCAGCCCACTCCTGCCCTTCCATTCCTGTCACCTCTCTAATCTAACCACGTGTCTCCAGCCCACTCTGTCCTTCCATTCCTGTCGACCTCTCCAATCTTCTCCCTCTACCACGTGTCTCCAGCCCACTCCTGCCCTTCCATTCCTGTCAACCTCTCCAATCTTCTCCCTCTACAACGTGTCTCTAGCCCACTCCTGCCTTCCATTCCTGTCAACCTCTCCAATCTTCTCCCTCTACACGTGTCTCTAGACCCACTCCTGCCCTTTCATTCCTGTCGACCTCTCCAATCTTCTCCCTCTACCACGTGTCTCCAGCCCACTCCTGCCCTTCCATTCCTGTCAACCTCTCCAATCTTCTCCCTCTACAACGTGTCTCTAGCCCACTCCTGTCCTTCCATTCCTGTCACCTCTCCAATCTTCTCCCTCTACCACGTGTCTCTAGCCCACTCCTGCCCTTTCATTCCTGTCGACCTCTCCAATCTTCTCCCTCTACCACGTGTCTCCAGCCCACTCCTGCCCTTCCATTCCTGTCGACCTCTCCAATCTTCTCCCTCTACCACGTGTCTCCAGCCCACTCTGTCCTTCCATTCCTGTCGACCTCTCCAATCTTCTCCCTCTACAACGTGTCTCTAGCCCACTCCTGTCCTTCCATTCCTGTCAACCTCTCCAATCTTCTCCCTCTACCACGTGTCTCTAGCCCACTCCTGCCCTTCATTCTGTCGACCTCTCCAATCTTCTCCCTCTACCAAGTGTCTCCAGCCCACTCCTGCCCTTCCATTCCTGTCAACCTCTCCAATCTTCTCCCTCTACCACGTGTCTCCAGCCCACTCCTGCCCTTCCATTCCTGTCGACCTCTCCAATCTTCTCCTCTCTATCCCCGTGTCTCCAGCCCACTCCTGCCCTTCCATTCCTGTCAACCTCTCCAATCTTCTCCCTCTACAACGTGTCTCTAGCCCACTCCTGCCCTTCCATTCCTGTCAACCTCTCCAATCTTCTCCCTCTACCACGTGTCTCCAGCCCACTCCTGCCCTTCCATTCCTGTCGACCTCTCCAATCTTCTCCCTCTATCACGTGTCTCCAGCCCACTCCTGCCCTTCCATTCCTGTCAACCTCTCCAATCTTCTCCCTCTACAACGTGTCTCTAGCCCACTCCTGTCCTTCCATTCTGTCAACCTCTCCATCTTCTCCCTCTAACCACGTGTCTCCAGCCCACTCCTGCTCTTCCATTCCTGTCGACCTCTCCAATCTTCTCCCTCTACCACGTGTCTCCAGCCCACTCTTGCTCTTCCATTCCTGTCGACCTCTCCAATCTTCTCCCTCTACCACGTGTCTCCAGCCCACTTCTGCCCTTCCATTCCTGTCAACCTCTCCAATCTTCTCCCTCTACCACGTGTCTCTAGCCCACTCTTGCTCTTCCATTCCTGTCGACCTCTCCAATCTTCTCCCTCTACCACGTGTCTCTAGCCCACTCCTGCCCTTTCATTCCTGTCGACCTCTCCAATCTTCTCCCTCTACCACGTGTCTCTAGCCCACTCTTGCCCTTCCATTCCTGTCAACCTCTCTAATCTAACCACGTATCTCCAGCCCACTTCTGTCCTTCCATTCCTGTCGACCTCTCCAATCTTCTCCCTCTACCACGTGTCTCCAGCCCACTCTTGCTCTTCCATTCCTGTCGACCTCTCCAATCTTCTCCCTCTACCACGTGTCTCCAGCCCACTCTTGCTCTTCCATTCCTGTCGACCTCTCCAATCTTCTCCCTCTACCACGTGTCTCCAGCCCACTCTTGCTCTTCCATTCCTGTCGACCTCTCCAATCTTCTCCCTCTACCACGTATCTCCAGCCCACTCCCTTAGCCTCCATGTCCTTCTGTGCTTGGTCCACCTATTTCATCCGTGATATTTCAATAGGTTTTGTAAAAGATAAAATAAAGTTTTTTTCTAATAATTAGCAAATATTTCTTTACTATTTAAAATTTTAACTATATTCCTTAAAACTGAATCATCTCCGTAACATACTAACTCTCTGTTCTTGAGGAATTGCAAAGCTCATAGCCAACAGAACTTGAGCTCGCCATTCAATTATATTCTGAGACAATTCCATATAATCCCTAACATAGCACCATAGATCCTTCAAATCCATTTTCAAATTATCCTCCCATAAACGTCTTAGCCCAATAAGGGGTTCTGTATCTTCAGGTTTACCAACTAAGATTGTGATAACATGCCCGCGCGTCTTAAGACCTCATTTCAACCTACGCACCTTTATTTCACATAATATGTTTGGGAATGAATACATATCACTAAGTTCTTCATTATGTAACGTTATCAATTCTTCTGTTAGGTGAAAATATTTTTCTCAGCACTTTGTTCTCAGAGACACTGAATTTATTATCTTGATACAGAAAGAAATACTACGATTAACATCAATAAGAAATATCAGGAAGGATTATAGTTTGGTAGATTATAAGTTTAACATTTTGAAACAGAAAACGCTCTCTAGAAATGAAAAATAAAAATGTTAATTTTGTATTCAGAACAAAGTTACAAAGACATCGTAATCATCATTAAATGTAAATTGTTAGGGTAGAAGAATAAGCAGCGCGAGAAAGGGGAGTGTTTTTGCAGTTTTTATATTAAAACATAAATATAGAGTTTAATATTCTTCACATGTACCGCAACAGCCCTATAATATCTGCCAAAGTGTTTTGGAATTTTGTAAAAACTTTTTCTCTTAATTTAAATGTTTTTCATCTAATGCCGCTATGATCATGACAGACATTCAACGACTGTTGATATCACCATGTGAAGAAAATTAAAAACTACGTTTTTACTGAAGCAGTATTTTATTGAAAGCACATTGGTCCTGTCTCGTGTCCTTACACTCTCTTCTTAAAGACTGAATTTCCCTCGGAGCTTTTAGTGAATTTCAGAATAGCTAATGTTCTTATACAAATGTTCAACTTGCTCATTGGTCAATAAATAGAGCGTTGCTGCAAATATCCTGTATTTAATTTCTAGCGGCCATACATATTTCTGCTATTTGATGTTTAAAAATTACCTATCCGTAATGGAAAACCACTTTATCTTGTACACACATTGTTTGTGGTGATGAAGTTAGTACAGTTTATGAGAGGATGCACCATAAGGGTTAAAGTCTGTTGACCTAAAGTGTTTTGGCTTACACTTCAGTCCAAATGGCTTTAAGCTCTTAGTGTACCCGTCTATAACTGTAAACTTCAACTGCAACTCTCCCTCAAAAATGCCTCATTGAAGCATAAAAATTGAGCTGTACAAGTTGTCATGTTGTAACTACCAGCTGATGTGGTTGTTATGGTGTTGTTACAGCCTGCAACTGCAACTTGCACGCCCGCCGGTGCAGGTTCAATATGGAGCTGTACAAGTTGTCCGGCCGAATCAGTGGAGGCGTCTGTCTGAAATGCCGCCATTTCACCGCGGGCCGTCATTGCCACTACTGCAAGGAGGGCTACTACAGAGACCCCACCAAGCCCATCACGCACCGCAAGGCCTGCAAGGGTGAGTGACAACAATTATAATGTACTGAGGTGTCGGACTTCTATGCTGGCGGCAGGGGTTCAATCCTCGGTCCCGGCACAGATTTATCTGATTACCAAACCCTTCCTTCACCTCTGACAAGTTATCTTGTGAATGTGGGGAATGCCAGGCCTCCACCGTGGTTCGGATTCCACGTTAAACTGTAGGTCCTTCATTTCATCTCATAATCACCCTACCATTACACATTAGCGTAAGAGCGTATAACCCGAACGGGTAGTAAGACGCGGTGCTAATAATAATAATAATTATTATTATTATTATTTAAAATAATAAATCTCGTTAAATGGAAACCATGTGGATGTTATTGTTCTGTTTTGGCGTGTTTCACAACACAACACCATAATTAGAAAAAATCCGCCGTGATATTTATCTTACAAATGTGTTTTCCACTAGGAAATAAAATATGTTGGTAGTCAGCTGTTTTTAGTTTTGTTGTAAGGTTTCCTGGACCTAAGGAACATATGGTAACGTGTGAATTGCTGCGCAAATTAAGCAGAATCTGTTCTGTATTTTCGGTAAGTGTGTGAACCAACCTTTAGATCAAGCATATAAAACTGGCAGCCTTTGAGCCTTGTGTGGACTGATTCATGATTATGTGCAGCCCAAGGACTTTTTTTTTATGAATAACACACAACCCGACCCAATTCTTCTTTATATCGACGTTGTAGAAATATACAATTTTGAAACATGGCATTTGTAAAATGAGAATTATTTGGAGAATTCTAGAAATTAGGGGTGTTGTATCAAATTTGTATTCCTTACTACCAGAGATCGATCCACAACAATGGTTAAACTTGCTCACAAATAATTGCAATTATTGGCAGCATAAGAATGTGTGAATAGTTGTTTTCACATATAAAAAGGGACAAACACTCGACTTACGGACACTCATTTATCATCAATTATGAAAGAAACTTAAACAGAATATCTAAATAATAGCAAGGAACTTATAATTGAATTAAAATGTTGATAATCTATAAACATTTATAATATAGATGGAATAAATAGATAAGCTATGTGTAAAATATTAAAATATTATCATAATAAAGTTTTAATTAATAAATTTAGAAAGATTTGGAAAGAAGATCCAAATACTTGCAATCACACCCTTTCTGCAAATAAAATATTTAATATTTCTTGTAAAAATAGAGGGTAGGTCTTTAAATGTTGTTGGTGACCTGGTGGTCTAGGGGTAAGGTGTCAGACTTCTATGCTGGCGGCCGGGGTTCAATTCTCGGTCCCGGCACAGATTTATCTGATTACCAAACCCTTCCTTCACCTCTGACAAGTTATCTTGTGAATGTGGGGAATGCCAGGCCTTCACTGTGGTTCGTATTCCACGTTAAACTGTAAGTCCTTCATTTCATCTCACAATCACCCTACCATTAAATATTAGCGTAAGTGCGTATAACCCGAATGGGTAGTAAGACGCGGTGCTAATAATAATAATAATAATAATAATAATAATAATAATTTAAATGTTGTTGAGTTTTCTTTTTAATGGGACCCCCTCAGTATTTTAAATTTACAATGTGTCCTTAATAAATCAAACTGTTTTGGAACGCCCGCCTTATACCATGTGAACAGCAATGCGTTTTTGTTTGCTGAGCCTGTTTTAGTGAACACAACAGTTAAATTGGGCAATCAAAGTTCCTTCTTAAAGAACTAATTAACAAAGCTTCTCTATTTAAAACAATCATTGAGATCAAACAAAAACACAAATCTGGTTAAAAGTGTTGGAAGAAGACTGGAACTATTTCCCCCGCCATTCCGAGCCCACTTCTTGCGAAGAGACTCGACCTCGTGTCGACATTCTGAACACCGGCAGCAATTTGGAGTTGGGTCTTGTGGAAACACTCCTCTTGCACTCCACGACAACTCACTTCACACGGGCCTGACGAGAATTCACCGGCGTTCCCTCCCGAGTCCACTTGAAATATGTATGGGACAGAGAGCATGATCATTTGTTCATGTGAACCTTGCTCTTAGAAACTGACTTCATGCAGCCACAAAGTGATAATCAGAGCCCTGCTTTTATGGTGAATAAAAAAGCACAATTTCGTTTTTATGTTTCCCAAAAGCGGTGAATAAGCGGTGAATTACAAAAATCCTATTTTTACGACGAAATTATCGAATTAAAACAAAAGCGTTAAAAAAGTGGTTTTTACCAAACTTTCGTGATTAAGGTGACTTTGTTGGGTTAAAACTAGACTTCCAAGACAATGTTTGAAACAGGTAAACTAAACATATTGAAGTGAAAACCATAAATTACATTTTGTTTGGACAAAACGGTAAAAAAAACACTAGTCCGCAAAAATTGCTGTCAACTTATTAAAAAAGTAAGATTTAGCGGCAGCTGGTCCGGGAAAAGTATGTACAAGTCACAAAGACAAAATATTACACACAAATCATCTTGTTACCTCACAAAAATTGTGACTATATTTTTAAATCTCAATTTAGGCTAGAAAAATACAAAATAACTACTCAACATCACCAAACTGCAACATGCAGCTGGTAACAATGTTATCCACTTTCATTGTGGTTCTGCGGTCTGTTCCTAGAAAAATATCGTTCTGAATCTGCATTTGAACTCGGCAGCCACAACGCTTGCAAACACTTTGTTGCGAAGTCACTGAACATACTGTCTGTCTTCAGCCCTAGCAGCACATTCTCAGTTTTTAAACTTTCGATGCCTTCACTCTCTTCCATCAAAACTTTCAATTTTTTACACATTTAAATGTAGAAAAAAGACAAATCTCCATCGTAGTTGACAAAAAAGGGCAGTACTTTAAAATTAATCTTGACCTTCTCTATGTTAGGCGTACTACTACTTAGAATATTGGAGGGATTAAAAATGCAATTTTCAAACTTAAAATATTTATTTTTCAATATCCCATTTCGAATATCGAATTTCTCGAAAATCGCGACTAAATCGCGATTATCGCGGACATCGTTTAAAATCGCGAATATCGCGCTAAAACGCCAATTTCGCGAATTATCGCGACAATTCTGAGCATATATTTGCAATCAGGGTAACCTGAAATGTGAACATCTGAAAGAAGAAATGCCATATCTAACATTCGCGAATTATCGCGATCTCAACAAACGCAGGGCTCTGGTGATAATACTTGTTCTGGGTTCAGGGGCTGGCCAAGGGTTTCACGTGCCCTTAGTGAGACATAAAACTTGCACCCCAGTCGTGTTCTCTACCATATGCAACCCTAACTACCAATAAGCTTCCCTATTCTCGTCCATTCATGACTCATATCTAATATTCGTCAGCTTGCTGTATGCTATAATGATGTTTTTAATGTAATAATAACAACACAATGTACAGTACGTTTAGCCTGAACAGGTAGTAAAACGCAGTGCAAAATAAAAATACAGTGCACGAATATGACACGGAATATTATCACAAAATAAACTATTATCGTCTTGCATTAGTCCTCTTCGACTGGTCACAAATTCATAAGAACGTAAGGAGCTACACTTTTCAATTTAATACACTAAAAGAAATATCTAATAGGGAAGGATTCATAAATCATAACAACACAGAGAACAGGAAATTTTTAAAAAAGAAATTGAATAACATAATTGGTGAATTGCTACTCACTCTTTTTTCTCTTCAAAAATCTACTTTCTTTGCCTTTAAAAATGAAATCGTTTTCTCAAGTTATTTTAAATACATATCATACGCCATTTTTTCTTCAATAGTAGTATCCAGACCAGATATTTGGGCTGTGCTCATTCTTAATCGTAGATAAGTTTAAGTTTAGAAAAAATTCTCGTCGCCTGCGACGGTAACTGATAGAGTTATACGAATTATAAGAACATTATTACAATGGCACAAATTCTTCTAATTTATTGTAAATATTAATTCACCAAAACCTCTGGGAGAATTCTCTGTTGTAATTTTCCCCACGCAAGCTTTTGACTCATATGTTAATCCTAGTGTGTAAATATCAGAACGCCCAATTTTTTTTATAGCCGAAGCCAATTTTTACTTTCTCTCTATCTTACAGGTAGAGAAAGTATTGTAATCGTCAAAAAAATCGAACTCGAGATTTTGATGAATGTCGACGTTTCATGATCCCCGAATCCGAAAAAGTGGTTTTTTAATTTCCGTCTGTCCGTCTGTCTGTACCTCCGACTAGAGCCTAAACTATTTTACCAATTGGGCTAAAACTTGGGATCTAGGGTTTTCATAGGGTTGCCCTGAGGGATTTTTGGAATTGTATATCTAACCCTAAAATTAAGGGTAGTTTACTGAAGGGTAAAAAGAGAAAAGGTCGATTTTATCAAAATCGGCTCTAACGATTTTGATCAAATTTTATTTCTAAATATTCTAAATAAAATTACTACTCTCAATATTTCAGCAAAATGACTAATGATGAGTAATTTTTTTAAATAATATATTCTAAGCTATTTTAGATATGAAATTACTTATCATTACAAATATGTAGGTCTATTTATAATACAAATATTTTATTTGAAGCATATTTTTATAAAACCAATAACTTTCAAGCTATACGTAAAATATACATATTTTTTTAACTTTTCGAACACTAAAGAAAAAGTATTGC
Organism: Timema cristinae; assembly: GCA_039000515.1. NCBI lineage: Eukaryota > Metazoa > Arthropoda > Insecta > Phasmatodea > Timematidae > Timema > Timema cristinae. Next base: position 6,160,042 of record JBCFYV010003508.1, on the reverse strand, counting down.
GACCGTAAAAAAATCTAGCCTGAATTGTTGATGGGTGTCAACGTCTCATGATCCCTCGAACTAAAAAATGTCTTTGCAATGCCGTCTGTCCGTGTGTCTGTTTGAACTTAAAACTAAGAGTAGTTTAATAAAGGGCGAAAAGAGAAAAAATAGTTTTTCTCAAAATGGCTTTAACGATTTTGATTTAAATTCGTATCTAGGCGTTGATTACGATTATAAACAAAATGGCTATTTCCATTTTCCCATAAAAATTACTTATAGGGTACTTTAAACAAGCAGAAACTTCCGTATTTCCGCAACAATTTGAGATACTAAATAACTTATCATTGAAAATTTGTAGTACTATTAAAAATAAAAAAATAAAAAATTAAATATATTTTTATAAATACAACAGTTTCTTAGATATTGCCAAACATATTAATACAATTTTGTGAGCTTTAGTTGTAAAGATATACTATTTAAGTTTTAACGCAATAATTCTCCAATGCCATAGAGTAATTAAATATAGGTAAGTCACTCAAAAGTTTTGTGTTTTTTTTCCTTAAACCTCTTAGGAAAAATGTTTGTACAACAATGAACTATATCCATTTTAGACTTAATAGTCAATATTTATATTTTTTATTGGTCAAAATTATTATAAATGAGGAATTGAATAGCAATGCGATGACATGATGATGTGCAACACCTAATAAAATGTCCAGAATGTTAACCGAAAGTCGAAATTAAATGCGAATTGTTGGCCCTTGTGTACCCAATATTGATCTCTTTTATCGGTTCAAACATACAATGAGGACATTAATTATTTAAAAATAAAATTATAAAATTTAAAACCGGAACTAAAATAACGTTTTACATAAGTATAGTACAATTTAAGATTGGGTTTTCTAGTGTATATTATTTCGTTTCACATATATTACGAGTTTTGGGTAAATATATCTCCATTTTTAAACAATAGAGCGAGAAAGTCCGTGCGGAGTTTCGTACTATTTATTTATAATGTTCGAGCATCTTGAGATGTGGATCTGTAGCCAAAGATTGGACTTATTATTTCTATTTGTTCAACTTTTTCTTTAACTGATCTAATAACTATTGGGTCTAGAATTTCAAAATAAATTTCCAATTTAAATCTCAATAATGGATCTTCTAATGGCTCACTCCTTAACGCATTGAATTTTATGCATTGATTTTATTCTTCTAGTTAATTTCTCATTTCAAAAGCTGTGTTGTTTGCTAACTGGCGTGATTCATTTATATATTTTTTAAATGACACTTCAGTTCTGAATTCTTGTAAAAAGTTTATTGTTGATTTCAGTTATTATTATTATTATTATTATTATTATTATTTTCACCGCGTATTACTACCCGTTTGGGTTATACGCACTTACGCTAATGTGTAATGGTAGGGTGATTGTGAGATGGAATGAAGGACCTACAGTTTAACGTGGAATCCGAACCACGGTGGAGGCCTGGCATTCCCCACATTCACAAGATGTCTTGTCAGAGGTGAAGGAAGCGTTTGGTAATCAGATAAATCTGTGCCGGGACCGAGGATTGAACCCCCGGCCGCCAGCACAGATTTCAGTTGTTGAAGCGTCAAATAAATGTAAAATTATATTTTCTGAAAGAGTTTACGAGTAATGTTAATTTCATCCAAAATTATAACAAACATATTCTCATATTGTCAGTTTCAAACAAGCTAAAATGTTAAATCACTTATTTTCAAAATAAAATTACCATTATCTAATTTTTATTAAAATTAAGACAAAACTATTGACATTATCGTGAAATTGAAACATTATTTTTTGTAGCGTTCAGTTTGAGGATTAAAATTGAAACAAAAATATATCGGTACAACTATTGATAATGGAGACATAAGCCAGTTTATAAAAGTCTGTGAATGTGAAGTTACAACTATTGATAATGGAGACATAAGCCAGTTTATAAAAGTCTGTGAATGTGAAGCCATCAGGGGAGGCACGGGAAATAGGGGGAAGAAGCACAGTGGGAAACATAGGGGGGAAGACACAGTGGGAAACATGGGGTGGAAGAATCACAGTGGGAAACATGGGAGGAAGAATCACAGTGGGAAAACATGGGGAGAGACGTGGAACATGGGAAAGCACAATGTGGGAGACAGACATGGGGGGAAGAACACAGTGGGAAACATAGGGGGAAGAAGCACAGTGGGAAACATAGGGGAAGAAGCACAGTGATAAACATGGGGGGAAGAAGCACAGAGGTAAACATGGGGGGAAGAAGCACAGTGGTAAACATAGGGGGAAGAAGCACAGTGGTAAACATAGGGGGAAGAAGCACAGTGGAAACATGGGGGGAAGAAGCACAGTGAATAAAACCATGGAGGGGGAAGAAGCACAGTGGAAACATAGGGGGAAGAAGCACAGTGGAGACATAGGGGGAAGAAGCACATGGTAAACATGGGGAAGAAGCACAGAGAGACATGGGGGGAAGAAGCACAGTGGAAACATGAGGGGAAGAAGCACAGTGGGAGACATAGGGGGAAGAAGCACAGTGGAGAAATAGGGGGAAGAAACAGTGGGAGACATAGGGGGAGAACACAGGTAAACATGGGGGGAAGAAGCACAGTGTTAAACAAGGGGGAAGAAGCACAGTGGTAAACAAGGGAAGAAGCACAGTGGGAAATGGGGAAAACACATGTAAACATAGGGGGAAGAAGCACAGTGGTAAACATGGGGGAAAAGCAGTGGAAAAGGAAGAACACATGAAAGGGAAAACACGGGAACAGGGGGAAAAGCACGTGGAACAGGGAAGAACATGAATGGGAAGAACACAGTGAAAAGGGAACAGTAACAAGGGAAAAGAGGACATGGGAAGAGGGAATGGAGAACATGGAGGGAAGAGCAAGTGTTAACATGGGGAAACAGTAATGGGGAAGAATGGAAGGGAACCTTCATGGGAGAAGCAAGGAACATGGGGAAAAGCACAGGGAACATAGGGGAAACAAGTGAACATGGGAAAGCACAGTGAACATGGGAAAAGCACAGTGAAAACATGGGAAGAACACAGTGAAACATAGGGGGAGCAATGAAACATAGGGGAAAGCACAGTGTAAACATGGGGAAGAAGCACAGTGTAAAGGGGGAAGAAGAAGTGTAAACATGGGGAAGACACAGTGAAACATGGGGAAGAAGCACAGTGGAAACATGGGAAGAAGCACATGGAACTGGGGGAAAAGCACAGGGAACATGGGGGAAGAAGCACAGTGGAACATGGGAAACACAGTGAAAAGGGAAGAACACGATAAACATGGGAAGACACATGAACATGGGGGAAAGCAGTAAACAGGGGGAAGAACACATGTAAACATGGGGAAAAGCACAGGAAAATAGGGGAAGAAGCACAGGGTAAACATGGAAGACACAGTGAACATGGGGAAAAGCACAGTGAACATAGGGGGAAAAGACAGTGGAAAATGGGGAGAAGCACAGTGTAAACATGGGGGAAGAAGCACAGTGAAATGGGGAAGAAGCACAGTGGTAAACATGGGGGAAGAACACAGTGTAAACATGGGGGAAGCACAGTGTAAACAGGGGAAGAAGCACAGTGGAACATGGGGAAGAAGCACAGTGTAAACATGGGGGAAGAAGCACAGTGAACATGGGAAAGCACAGTGGAACATGGGAAAAGCACAGTGAAATAGGGGAAGAACACAGTGAAACATGGGGGAAAAGCACAGTGAAACATGGGGAAGAAGCACAGTGACATGGGAAGAGCACAGTAACATGGGGGAAGAAGCACAGTGTAAACATGGGGGAAGAAGCACAGTGTAAACATGGGGAAAAGCACAGTGGAACATGGGAAAACACAGTGGAACATGGGGAAGAAGCACAGTGGAAACATGGGGAAGAAGCACAGTGGAAACATGGGGGAAGAAGCACAGTGAAACATGGGGGAAAAGCACAGTGGAAACATGGGGAAGAACACAGTGGGAACATAGGGGAAGAACACAGTGGAAACATAGGGGGAAGAAGCACGTGTAAACATGGGGGGAAGAAGCACAGTGGTAAACATGGGGGAAAGACAAGTGGAAACATAGGGGGAAGAAGCACAGTGGAAACATGGGGGAAGAAGCACAGTGGTAAACATGGGGGAAGAAGCACAGTGGAAACATAGGGGGAGAAGACACAGTGTAAACATGGGGGAAGAAGCACAGTGGAAACATAGGGGGAAGAAGCACAGTGAAACATGGGGGAAGAAGCACAGTGGGAACATGGGGAAGAACACAGTGGAACATGGGGAAAGCACAGTGGAAACATAGGGGAAAGCACAGTGGGAAACATAGGGGAAGAACACAGTGGAAACATGGGGAAGAACACAGTGAAACATGGGGAAGAACACAGTGTAACATGGGGAAGTGACTGGGGAAGAAGCACAGTGGTAAACATGGGGAAAAGCACAGGGAAACATGGGGAAGAACACAGTGAAACATGGGGGAAGAACACAGTGGGAAACATGGGGGGAAAAGCACAGTGGAACATAGAAGCACAGTGGGACATGGGGGAAGAAGCACAGTGGGAACATAGGGGAAGAAGAAGTGGAGACATAGGGAAAAGCACAGTGGGAAATGGGGGAAGAAACAGGGAGACAGGGGAGAGACAGTGAAAGGGGGAAGAACACAGTGGAACATGGGGAAGAGCACAGTGGGAGACATAGGGGAAAAGACAGTGGAACAGGGAAGAAGCACAGTGGGAGACATGGGGGAAGAAGCACAGTGAACATGGGGAAGAGCACAGTGAAACAGGGGAAAAGCCAGTGGGAGACATGGGGAAGAGCACAGTGAACATGGGGAAGAAGCAAGTGGGGACAGGGGAAACACAGTGGGAACATGGGGAGAAGCACAGTGAACATGGGAGAGCACAGTGGAACATGGGGGAAGAAGCACATGGGAAACATGGGGAAGAAGCACAGTGGAGACAGGGAGAAGCACAGTGGAACATGGGAAAAGCACAGTGGAACATGGGAAGACAGTGGAACATGGGAAGAAGCACAGTGGACATGGGAAGAACACGTGGAACATGGGAAGAAGACAGTGGAACATGGGAGAAGCACAGTGGAAATGGGAGAAAGAAGGGGAGACATAGGGAAAACACAGTGGGAACATGGGGAAAGCACAGTGGGAATAGGGGAAGAAGCACAGTGGAAAGGGGGAAGAAGCACAGGAACATAGGGGAAGAAGACAGTGGAACATAGGGGAAGAACACAGTGAACATGGGGGAAGAGCACAGTGGAGACATAGGGAAGAAGCACAGTGGGAAAGGGGGAGAGCAAGTGGGAGACATAGGGGGAAGAAGACAGTGAAATGGGAAGAAGCACAGTGGGAACTGGGGAAGAACACAGTGGAGGGGGAAGAACACAGTAAACATGGGGAAGAAGCACAGTGGAACAAGGGAAGAAGCACAGTGAACATAGGGAAAACACAGTGGGAACATGGGAGAGCACAGTGGAACATGGGAAGAAGACAGGGAAAAGGGGGAAGAAGCACAGTGGAACATAGGGGAAAAGCACAGTGGGAACAGGGGGAAGAACACAGTGGAAACATGGGGAAGAAGCACAGTGGAAACAGGGGAAGAAGCACAGTGGGAACATGGGGAAAGCACAGTGGGAACATGGGGAAAAGCACAGTGAACATGGGGAAGAAGACAGGGGAACATGGGGGAAGAAGCACAGTGGAACATGGGGAAGAAGACAGTGGGAACATGGGGAAGAAGCACAGTGGAAAATGGGGAAGAAAGCAGTGAACATAGGGGGAAGAACACAGTGGGAACATGGAGAAGCACAGTGGAAACATGGGGGAGAAGCACGTGGAACATGGGGAAAAGCACAGTGGAGACAGGGGAAGAACACAGGGAACGGGGAAGAAGCATGACGGGAGACACAGTGACATGGGAGAGACGGAATGGGAGAAGCCAGTGAAAGGGAAGAAGACAGGAACAGGGAGACACAGTGACATGGGAGACACAGTGAAATGGGAAAGCACAGTGAAATGGGAAGAACACAGACAGGGAAGAACACAGTGTAAACATGGGAGAGCACGGGAAGGGAACAGGACATGGGAAGAGCACATGGACTGGGGAGAAGCACAGAACATGGGAGAAGTGGAGCATGGAAGACACAGTGAACTGGGGGAGACAGTGAAAATGGGGAAGAAGCACAGTGGGAGACATGGGGGAAGAAACACAGTGGAACATGGGAAAACACAGTGGAAACATAGGGGGAAGAAGCACAGTGGGAACATGGGAAGAAGCACAGTGGAACATGGGGAAGAAGCACAGGAACATGGGGGAGAAGACAGTGGAACATGGGGGAAGAAGCACAGTGGAACATGGGGGAAGAAGCACAGTGGAAACATGGGGAAGAAGCACAGTGGAACATGGGGAAGAAGCACAGTGGGAAACATGGGGGAAGAAGCACAGTGGAACATGGGGGAAGAAGCACAGTGGAACATGGGGAAGAAGCCAGTGAAAATGGGGGAGAAGCACAGGAAGGAAGAAGTGACATGGAAGAGCAGTGAACATGGAAAGAAGTGAAAGGGAGAAAGAAGGGAGCACAGTGAAAGGAAAGAAGGAATGGGAGAGATAAGGGAAAAATAAGGGAGAAACAGTGAAGGGAGAGATGAATGAAGACAGGAACAGGGAAAGAGGATGGGAGGACATGAAAGGGAAAGAACTGGGAAAAACAGAACAAGAAGAAGGGAAGACACAGTGGAACATGGGAAGCATAGAAGGGAGAACAAGTGAAGGGGAAGAGACATGAAGGGAAGATGAAGGAACAGAAAGGGGAAGAAGTGAATGGGAAAAGAAGAAAGGGAAAAGGAAAGGAGAACTGAAAGGGAAAAATAAAAAGAGTACAGGGGGGAAAGAAGAAAAGCAATGAAAGGAAAAAGGAATGAAAACGTGAATGGGAAGAAGAAGGAAAAGGGGAAAGAAGGAGGGAGAAGTGAAAAAAAAAGGGAAGGGAAGACGTGACAGGGGGAAGAAAGGAGGGGAAACAGTGAAGGAAAGCACAGTGAACATAGGGAAGAAGCACGTGAACAGGGAGAGCAGTGAACTGGGGAAGAAAGAAACTAATGGGGAGAAGCCAGTGACATGGGAAGAGCGTGCGAGAACATAAGGGGGAAGAACAGTAACAGGGAAGATAGGGGAGAAGCAGTGAAGGGAGACGGGGACAAGGAAGACAGTGGATGGGAAGAACAGTGGAATGGGGAAAGAGGAATGGGAAGAGAATGAATGGGAAAGCACAGTGACATGGGAAGAAGATGGAATGGGAAGCCATGGGAGAGGGGGAAGCCGGAATGGGAGAGACGGAATGGGGAGGTGAATGGGAGAAGCACAGTGACATAGGGGAGAGCACGTGGATGGGGAAAGAACGGGAATGGAGAAGGAATGGGGAAGAACAGTGGAACTGGGGGAAGAAGCACAGTGGGAACATGGGGGAAGAAGCACAGTGAACATAGGGGGAAGAAGCACAGTGGAACATGGGGGAAGAAGCACAGTGACATGGGGGAAGAAGCACAGTGGAACATGGGGAAGAAGCACAGTGGGAACAAGGGGGAAGAAGCACAGTGAACATGGGGGAAGACACAGTGGAACATAGGGGAAGAAGCACAGTGGGAATGGACCAATGGGGAAGAAGCACATGGGAGAATAGGGGGAAGAAGCACAGTGGGAGACATGGGGGAAGAAGCACAGTGGGAAAAGGGGAAGAAGCACAGTGGAACATGGGGAAGAGCACAGTGAAACATGGGGAAGAAGCACAGTGGAACATGGGGGAAGAAGCACAGTGGGAACATGGGGAAGAAGCACAGTGGGACATGGGGGAAGAAGACAGTGGAGAATGGGGGAAGAAGCACAGTGGGAACATGGGAAGAAGCACAGTGGAACATGGGGGAAGAGCAGTGGAACAGGGGAAAGCACAGTGGAAACATGGGGGAAGAAGCAAGTGAATGGGGGAGAAGCACAGTGGGAACATGGGGGAAGAAGCACATGGGAAAAGGGGGGAAGAAGACATGGGAGAATAGGGGGAAGAAGCACAGTGGAACAAGGGAAGAAGCACAGTGGGAGACATGGGGGAAGAAGCACAGTGATAAACATAGGGGGAAGAAGCACAGTGGAGACATAGGGGGAGAAGCACAGTGGTAAACATAGGGGGAAGAAGCACAGTGGAGACATGGGGGAAGAAGCACAGTGGGAACATAGGGGGAAGAAGCACCCGTGGGAACATAGGGGGAAGAAGCACAGTGGGAACATGGGGAAGAAGCACAGTGAAACATGGGGGAAGAACACAGTGGGAAAAAGGGGAAGAAGCAAGGGGGGGTAGGGGGAAAAGGGGGGAATGGGGGGAAAAAATGGGAAATGGGGGGGGCAATAAACATGGGGAAAAACATAACGGGGGAAAACCCAAGGGGGGGAAAAGAAGAAAAGTTAAAAAGGGGAAAAAAAAGGGAAATGGGGGGAAAACAAAAAAATAAAAAAAGGGGAAAGGGGGGGAAGCATTTGGGGAAAAAATTAAAAGGGGCCCAAAAAATGGGGGAACCTTTGGGGAAAAAAAGGGGGAAAACCATGAAAAGGGGGAAAAAAGGGAAAAAAAAGGGGGAACATAAAATTAAAAGGGGAAAAAGCCGGGGGCCCAAAAAGAGTTTAAACATAAAAAAAGGTGGGAAAAAAGGGGGAACAAGTAACCAAGGGGGGGGAAAAAAGGGGGAAAGGGGGGAAAAAAGGAAAAAGGGGGAAAAAAATAAAAGGGGGGAAAAAAACATGGGAGGGTTAAAACCAAAAAGGGGAAAAGGAGGGGGAAAATTTTTAAAAAAATTTAAAAGGGGGAAAAAAAAACCCGGGGGATTTTCCCCCCAAAAAAAATTTGACAAAAAGAAAATTTTTTAAAAGGGGGAAAAAAAAAAGGGGGGGGAAAATTTTTTTTAAAAAAATGGGGAAAGGGGAAAAAAAAAATTTGGGGGAAAAGGGGGAAAACCTAAATTTTAAAAAAAATTTTAAAATGAAAAAATTTATAAAAGGGGGAAAAAAAAAAAAATTTTTTTTAAAAAAAAAAACCATAGCGAAAAAAAATTTTACAAAAAGGGAAAAAAAAAAAATGGGGAAAATTTTTTTTAAAAGCCTTTTCCCCTTTGTTTTTAAAGGAAAGGGGGGGGGGCCCCTTTTAAAAAAAACCCGGGGGGAAAAAGGCAGACAAAAAACAAAAATTTTTAAAAAATTTTTTTTTGGGGGGGCCCCCCCCTTTTTTAAAAAAACCCCTTGGGTTTTTAAAAACCCCTTTTTTTTTTTCCAAAAAAAGTAAAAATGGGAAAGGAAAAAAAAATAAAAAAAGAAAAAACAATGTTTGCGGAAAAAGGGGAAACACAGGGTTTTAAAAAAGGGGGTTTTGGGGAAAAATAAAAAAAAAAAAAAATTTTTAAAAAGGGGGGGTTTTTAAAAAAAAAGTTTAGGGTTTTAAAAAAAAAAAAAATAAAACCAAAAAAAGGAAAAAATTGGGTTTTTTTAAAAAAAAAAAAAAGGGGAAAAAAAAAAAACCCTTTTGGGGGCCGGGGAATTTTAAAAACAAAAAAATGGGGAAGGGGGGAAATTTGAAAACCCCCTTTAAAAAAAGAAAATTTTAAAACAAAAAGGGGGAAAAAACCCCCAAAAAAAAACAGGGTAAATGGGGAAAAAGGGTTTTTAAAAAAAAACAATTTAAAGGGGGAAAACCCTTTTGGGGGTTTACCCCGGCTGGGAAAATTTTTGGGATAAAAAACCTTTTAATTTGGGAAAAATGGGAAAGGGGAAAAATTTGGGGGTGAAAACCGAAAAATTTAAAATGGAAAAGGGAAAAAAAAAATTCCCCCGGGGAAAAAATTGGGTTTGGAAAATTTTAAAAAAAAGGGGGGGGGAATTGGGGAAAAAAATGGGTTTTTTTTAAAAAAAAAAAAAGGGGAAAACAAATTTTTAACCCCCAAGCCCCAAAAATGTAAAATAAAAACAAGGGGGAAAAAAAATTTAAAAAAAAACCAAAAAAAATGGGAAAATTTTAAACCCCCTTTTTTAAAAAAAGAATGAAAAAACCGGGAAATGGGGAAAAACCCCATTAAAAGGGGGAAGTTTAAAAAAAGGGAAAATTTGAAATTTTTGGGGGGGCCGGGAAATTTTAAAAGGATTTTAAAGGGGGGAAAAAATTAATTTGGGGGAAAAAAATTTTCTGGGGGAAAAAATTTAAAAAGAAAAATTTAAAAAAAGGGGGAAAATTTTTTAAAAAAATAAAATTTTTAAAAAATTTTTTTTAGGGTTTATTTTTTGGGGAAAAAAAAAAGGGGGGCCCCCTTTTTTTTTCCCAAAAATTTTTTGGGGGGGGGAAAAAAAAAAGAAAAATTTAAAAAAAGGGGAAAAAAAAAATTCAAAAAAATTTTTAAAAAAGGGGGAAACCTTTAAATTTTTTGAAAAAAAATGGATAAGGGGGGGTAAAAGGGGGAAAAGCCCATTTTTTTCAATTTTAAATTTTAAACCCCAAAGGCAGGGAAAAAATGTTAAAAAAAGAAAAATTAAAAAAAGGGTTGGGAAAAGGGGGCCTGAATTTTTTAAAAAGGGAAAATTTTGGGGAATATTTGGTTTAAAAAAATATTTAAAAAAAAAGGGAAAAAAGGGCAGGGGAAAAATTTAAATTTAAAAAGGAACACCTTTGAAACAAGGGGAGGATAAAAGGGGGAAAAATTTTGGGGCCCGGGGGAAAGGCGGAGTTTTTTTTAAACTAAATGTAATATTAATGACAATAGACAGACCAAGAATTTGAACATACGCTACCTTTATTAATACTGAGTGTTTGAAGGTTTTTTTAATATTAGATAACTAGAAATATACTCACCTACGTCACATGATAGGGGAAAACCCTCATACATATTTATGATATGATAAATCACAATGGGGAGTCCTATAACGTAATATATTTAAAGGAATAATAGGAATAGTTTAGTTCCATGATGGCGTCGAGGCAGAGTCGGTATTTTAGATTTTTAGTTCTTGAGTTTCACAAACTGATATGTGATTATTGTTCACAGGATCAATCGTTCCTGATAGTTGAATCAAATTCAATCGATTGATAAAATTAATGACAACATGAAACGTAAAAGGTGCTGGTTTCTATTACTGTTGTTCCAGATTGCCATTTTTCACTTAACCGAAGATATTTTAGGGCTAAATAGTTATTGTGTTTAAAATAAAATCTATTCAAACCTAATAAACCTAATATTTCGTACGTGGCTAAGTTCGGGACAGGTAGTAAAGTTAACATAATGTTAATGTTTCGTTTACACGCCAACCTGTAGAAATCAAGGGTGACCTGGCGGTCTAGAGGTAAAGTGTCAGACTTCTGTGCTGGCGGCCGGGGTTCAATCCTCGGTCCCGGCACAGATTTATCTGATTTCCAAACTCTTCCTTCACCTCTGACAAGATATCTTGTGAATGTGGGGAATGCCAGGCCTCCACCGTGGTTCGGATTCCACGTTAAACTGTAGGTCCTTCATTTCATCTCACAATCACCCTACCATTACACATTAGCGTAAGTGCGTATAACCTGAACGGGTAGTAAGACGCGGTGCTAATAATAATAATTATAATGTAGAAATCACTAGTAGCCCTGGCCGTATTTAGCGTGAACCAACATCAGCTTGTGTGTATCTGAGACACGGACACTGAACAAAAGGTTAGATCAATAGAAGCTTTGAGATGTAGTACTGAGGGATAAAAGAGAATGTTGCCTACTTTAAATTTATTTTGTATAAAACTTAAGAATTAATCACTATATATTATTCAAGCAAATAATATATTAAAAACATAACAGAAAATTTTAAAAATGTTAAGAATAAATCTTATGTAGGGCCTAAGTCTTATTTATCTAGTCAGGATCGTGACAAATAATTTAAAAATCAGGAAACCAAGTTACTCCATAATAAATATTGATCGGTAAAACCAGCATCATATTGATAACCAACTGGAACACTCTTCAGATATACATTTTGAACAAGAATACTATATCAAATTATTTTAAATTACAAATAGCCTATTCGAAAATTAGCTATCAATAAACTACATTAAAATTATGTTTTTTTTTAAAACTAACATATAATATTATTCATTTGTAAAACAATCCCCATTTACTTATTTATAGTAAAAGAGTAATAACCATTTTCTGAAAATGGCAAATTTTCAAGTATTAGTGATCAAAACCCATGATCTTTTTTACTGAAAAAAAAGTATGGTGTAATTTTTCATTTCAAACAATCCCCATTTATAATTTTTAAACAAAATCGTAAAAGTTCTTCTATAAAATTAAAAATTTTCGTAAATCAGTAATCAATACCGTTAATATGAGTTCAAGAAACCTAATAAAACAAATTGCCCAGAGGCATGGTCATAAAACTTCTAAACATCAAGTTTGAACAAAATATATCAAACGGCTCCGGGTAGGGACAGACAGACAGAATTGTAGAATTTGATACTTTGGGCTTGGTGCTACATCAAACGTTAAGATTAATATTGAGGTAGAAAATGTTTACGATTACAATACTTTCTTCAAATCATCGGAAACTACTTTCAAACCTGTTTGAACCATCGCTTTTCACGTAGAGAAACTTAAGATTATAAACCATGGTAATATCCAACATCCTCCTGAGTAATAGCTACACACAAATTGTTCTGAGCTTGAACTTAAGATAACTTAAAATATCATATCCGGTCCATTGACTGAAATGTTAGATGCATAGCTACGTTCGAACAAGAACTAACACCAAAGTGAGTTTTGTTTTGTAGCCTTCCCTTGACAACAGAGAAATTAAGATCAGTGAAAAGGTTTTTTAATTTTAAGATAACTTTTCCAATTATATTATAGATTTTTCTGGTATAAAACAAATGTTTAGCAGGCTTTATTGTTTTATAACTAAGACTACCTAAGCCGACACTACAGCGTGACTATTAATAATAATAATAATAATAATAATATTTAGCACCGCGTCTTACTACCCGTTCGGGTTATACGCTTTAAGTACTAATTACGCTAATAGATTAGGAATTGGGAAGGTTTAATTAGAGGAAGTGAACCCGCTTTTGCGTGGAGGGAGAGTGGAAAACCATTTAGGAAAACCCACCTCCAGTTCACCCGACAAGCGCGTTAGCTAATAATGCCACCGAGGCGGGTAGCGTGACCATTGGTTCGGACCTTGTTACTATGTCACGCGCTCTACGTTCAGTGTTCGAAACCTGTTGGTTTTCACAAAGTGTTTTCCACTCTCCCTCCACGCAACTACACCATTTAAATAATGTATTCCACCATTAGTTCCTAAATTTAATTAATCTCTCTGCAAATGTCCACAAACACTCTCTCACTTTTCATGAATATTATATCTTCCTCACGACTACATATTTAACATATGATTCAAATGTGGATGAGTACTAGGAACTAAAAAAATAAATCCACTAACACTCTTTAGCACAGTGTCTTACTACCCGTTCGGGTTATACGCTTATGTACTAATTACGCTAATGGTTTTAGTGACTACGAAAGTTATATTTAAAGTAAGTGTAACCAAATTTGCATGGAAAGAGGGTGTAAAACCATTTTGTAAAAATACTCTCAGTACACCCGACCAAAATTCGAGCCTCAATCCCCCCGTTATCGGCAGTCTAGTCTACTGCGAGAGTAGCGCGTTAAACCACGTGGCCACCGAAGTGAGTATTAACTTTATTAGTTCCTCAATTGTTAATCAAACTTTAGAACCAAGACTTCTTCCTGCGAAGATCCGACTCGTGTCACTTGCGACCTCCTGGCCCTGCTCACGATCTGTCAGAGGACACTGGTATCATGGCTCCAACACTTTGTTAGCAGAGAGCACGATGTTTTTTTCTCCTTTCTCCCTCCTAACCCCACAAACACTTATTTTTCTTGCCTTCTGATCTCTTTCACGGCTGTGGAATTCATCTGCTGCCGGGCCCCGATCAGGTGGCGCGTCTCCGTACGACAACGACACAAGCGACTCCATAGAGACGTGACTGGTTTCTTGAGCACGGGCGGAGAGAGTTGGGTAATTGACGAGCAGTCGTGAGACCTAAGACTATTGGAACCGTGTTTAGCCGTAGTTGGCGCTAGTGAGAACGCGCGAAGTGTCCAAGTGGCAACATTTTGAAGCTTCAAAGTATTACATCTGTTTGTATACTTATAGAGAAACAGGTCAAATTCAGATGTAGACAGAATAATACACATACATTTTGTTTTCAAAAAGTTAGTTCTGTTTTTGATTCTCATTACGATTTAAGAAATAATTAAGTTTACTTAAGGCGGGTCCCATAAATTATTTTTCAGAAGTTTAAGATGGAAACTCAACTTAAGTATTATATTAACTACAAAGGTAATGTGTAATTAGCTAGGTTTATAAAAATAGATTAAATAACCAAACTATAATATTTGTGAGGGTGACCTGGTGGTCTAGGTGTAAGGTGTCAGACTTCTATGCTGGCGGCCGGGGTTCAATCCTCGGTCCCGGCACAGATTTATCTGATTACCAAACCCTTCCTTCACCTCTGACAAGATATTTTGTGAATGTGGGGAATGCCAGGCCTCCACCGTGGTTCGGATTCCACGTTAAACTGTAGGTCCTTAATTCATCTCACAATCACCCTACCATTACACATTAGCGTAAGTGCGTATAACCCGAACGGGTAGTAAGACGCGGTGCTAATAATAATAATATAATATTTGTGCTATTCATATTACAGACGCATCTATTATGTTCTTTAAATTGGATGGCTGCATGGCTTAAGACGCTACTCTTGCAATAGACTAGACTTTGGATGACGGGGAGATCTTGGTTCAATCCCAACTGAGGGTGGCTTTCCCTAAATGGCTTCACAAGTTCTCTTTACACTAATGCAGGTACACTTCATCTTAATTCGACCGTCCTCATCCCTAATCCATTAGTGTAGGCGTATAACCCAAATAGGTAAAATGTGACACATGGACACGGGAATTGAACCCGGGACCTTTGGATAATAATCAAAGGCTCTTACCACTGAGCTATCCAGGAGACTTCCCGTGCCCAAGTTCACTGATATTTTAAGGCAGAGTCTGTAACGAACGTGTGGAAATTGTCAGATCAATTAATATCCCGAGTTATCAAATTACGCAGACACCTTCGAGAAATAGATACTAGCATACCTTTCTGGTATGTTATTATCTATTTCCCAGATTACACGAAGGCGTGAAAACTGCTGGTATGTTATTATCTATTTCCCAGGTTACACGAAGGTGTGAAAACTGCTAGTATCTTGATATCTATTTCCCAAGTTAGACGAAGGTGTGAAAACTGCTGGTATTATGATACCTATCTTCCAACAAGTCAGAAGCAGGAGATACAACTGCTGTTATTTTTGTAACTACCTATCTGGTCAGATTAAAAATTAAAATTAAAAACAAAAGAATGAATAAAGTGTATTTGTGAAACACCTCAATGCTAGTACAATGTCATCACCTTGTAAAACTTACGTAAAGAAGTCTACCGGTGACTTTGTGTCATCAAGTTTGACCTATTCTTGGAATTGAGACTTTTTTTTTTTTTTAACCGCTACACCCTAAGCTCCCATCTCAGAATAGGGACGTGTGTATTGGGACATCACGGCCAACTATCAGGTGTGACGGGGGGAATACGGAATTCCTGGAAGAGAGATACCTCTTTTTATTCTGAGGCGAACGCATTTATTTGTTTGTGTTACTGGCTGTGTTTGTCTTCACAACTTGACAGTGTCCCCAGAAAGTGATGAAATCGAAACATTCCAGAATACTAGTGCGTTTTATACTTGGACTATCTCTTTACTTTTTGACAATAGACGAGCCAAGGGACTATCTACATTGCTGGGTTAATAACATTCAAATTTGGCGCTCGGGGTAAATATTAACATACCTTTATGGGGTACACTTGTTTGGGGTTTACTGGAATAAATACAAAACTATTTTCAATAAGTCTATAGACATACACAGAGCTGTAAACATGTTTTAATAGTTGAAATTTTCAATACCAAAAAGTAAAAAAAGTTTGGATTGGTAATAAAATACGAGTATCTAACTTCTCGGGGAACGAAAGGTAACGTGTATAGTTGCAAATTATGGATACCTCTGAATTTAATGATGCCATTTGTTTTGGGCATCACGACACTAATTCTACTGGCATTTGTGTTTTCCTCTTATCCTGTTTCTGACAAGACGTGTATTAATCACAACCTGTGAATGAGTTGAATGTCAGGCCTCCACCGTGGTTCGGATCCCACGTTAAACTGTAGGTCTTCTATTTCATGGTCCCGGCACAGATTTATCTGATTACCAAACCCTTCCTTCACCTCTGACAAGACATCTTGTGAATGTGGGGAATGCCAGGCCTCCACCGTGGTTCGGATTCCACGTTAAACTGTAGGTCCTCCATTTCATCTCACAATCACCTTACCATTACACATTAGCGTAAGCGCGTATAACCCGAATGGGTAGTAAGACGCGGTGCTAATAATAATAATAATAATAATAATAATAATAATAATAATCTTACCCTGTAAGTTATCCTTATGTTGCCTTAGAGTTATAAATGCACTCAAGATAATATATTTTAAATTCTATTTCTCTTAACTAATTTTTCATTAGAGTTCACCCTTACGAACCATGAGCCCAGTTTTTATTTAGAGAGATAAATCACTTGATTAATATTAAACCGGAAAGTTTCACTCTCTGAGAAATGTGCCTAGTCTGACTCAAAAGGCTGGAGTTCAACTCTAGTCTATGGTACTAGGGGTATTTAATTCCCACAGTGGGTTACTCCAATACCACCCAGAGAGAAGTTCTGCTCACTAACCTTAGTGAACAGTGTTGTGACGTCGTACGTCTAGGCCGACTGATAACAACAGGAGTTTACTCCCTCCTTCCTTCCTAATCAAGTCAGTTGAACGGCTAAATTAAGGCTGTTAAGTTGTATACCTGTGTGGGGTATGAACTAACATTGTTTTGTTTGTTTGTTAGTTAATCAGGTACTTACTTTGTTACATTATATTCAACACATTAAAATGTGTTTTAATGCTCAAATCAAATTATCAATTTTATTTTAATCAAATTAGAATGTGTTGCTTGTTTGTTTCTTGTGGCGTGCATTGTCTAGTCACTTGTACTGTGCTATGTGCTATAGTAGTGTATTGATCAATATATATTATTATTATTATTATTATTAGCACCACGTCTTACTACCGTTCGGGTTATACGCACTTACGCTAATGTGTAATGGTAGGGTGATTGTGAGATGAATGAAGGACTACAGTTTAACGTGGAATCCGAACCACGGTGGAGACATGGCATTCCCACATTCACAAGATGTCTTATCAGAGGTGAAGGAAGGGTTTGGAAATCAGATAAATCTGTGCCGGTACCGAGGATTGAACCCGGCGCCAGCACAGAAGTCTGACACCTTACCCTAGACACCAGGTCACCATCAATATATAAACATGTGTATGGGCTGTGGGTGTTGGGCGCCAAATTGACGAGATAAGTATGAAATGTACATAAGGTTCACGGATTCAGTTTTCCAAATAACGAAAACCTTCAAATGTAGGCCATATTAACTCGTATTATTTGATGTTAATTTTCATTCATTTACGTTTATATAATTTTCTAGATACATTGTATTCAAGTCCTAAGTAATTTATTTTCATATTATATTAATTTATATTTTAATAAAATATATTGTTTAATGGTTCGACAGTGATTTGTATTCCAGTTTTTGCAGATTTAATGTTGAAATAGGTGACCTGATGGTCTAGGGGTAAGGTGTTGGATTTCTGTGCTGGGGTCTGGGGTTCAATCCTTGGTCCCGGCACAAATTTATCTGATTACCAAACCCTTCTTTCACCTCTGACAAGATATCTTGTGAATGTGGGGAATGCCAGGCCACCACCGTGGTTCGGATTCCACGTTAAACTGTAGGTCCTCCATTTCATCTCACAATCACCCTACCATTACACATTAGCGTAAGTGCGTATAACCTGAACAGATAGTAAGACGCGGTGATAATAATATATAATAATAATAATAATAATAATATAATAATAATAATAATAATAATAATAGTGTTGAAATATTTTGATCTTGTAAGTGAACAAATAATAGCATACATGATATTTGGCTGTTTTTTAAGTAAAAATATTATTATTATTATTATTATTATTATTATTATTATTATTATTATTATATAACTTTAATGTATATAAGATCCTGTGATTTTAATAATAAACACTATTATTTGTACTAATTAAATGATGCAATGCAATCATTCTCACTTCACAAAAAACTTAAAAAAAACTGCTGTATCGACCAGTTATGGCTAAATTAAATGATAGGTAGCCTAATAACACTTTCAAACGCACATTGGTTCTCACGCGGACTAAACGTCGAGCACATTAAGTATGGTTAGCTAGTGAGAGAAAGGTAGAATTTAAAGGAGATATTTCCGAATTTACGTGGGAAAAGTGTGGAAAAACATTTAGGAAAAGCAATCCTTACTACACCCAGGTAGAATTTTAAACCTAACTTTCAATTAGTCGGCAAACTAAATTAACTTTACAATTCTATAACACGTGCCTGCCAGCACTGGTAAAAATATGAGTAAGTCAGGGACAGGTTGTACAGTCAACTCTAGATTCTACGACCCTGGGAATAGCGTCCCTCTCGAAGTAACGACCCTTTTTTGGGGAACCGTGAAAAATGTGGGGAAAAAGGTTGAAAAGTTTAAGGAAATCGGCTGTAAAATGTGTTTGTTGCATTTATTTAGGTCGCTGCGTTGCAATTATCTTTGTGAGCGCTGTATTACTAGTAACTGGGGTGGGTCAGGTATAATAATAGACACCACCTCATCAATACCAGCCAATAGCACTTGACTCTATCACCCCCTCCACAAGCAAGACAATGTTTACCCGCACGCGACTGCCGCTACATCACGCGCCAGACTTGCTTTTGCCATTGTTATTTCGATTCTCGATTTGGTTACTATTTTAGTTTGATTTTGTGAACAATTTTTGACGACCCATGCTATTGTTTAACATTGTTGTTTTGATTTGGTTACGTTTTTGGTTGGATTTTGTGAACGATTTTTGATGACTTACGCTATTTTTTGTCTAAAAAATGCAATTTTTTCGTATGAAGGTCAGGGTTGGAACAAAATCTGTTAAAATTCCAACAACGACCCCTTAGAAATAACGACCCTTTTCCAGGGAACCGTGAAAGGTCGTAGACTCGAGAGTTGACTGTAATATGTATTCTAAAACAAATTAATTGTTACCTGTATGTCTATAAAAATATGTATAGCAACCGATAGTAACAATTTAGACCAATTAGTTTTATAAATAGCTTACTCTAGCTTAAATATACTACATCAGTAAACCCTTTGAGAATTTTCGCACATTCAACCTTCTCCTCCCCCTCTACCCCCCCCCCCCCCAAAAAAAAATAGTCTTTTATTGGGTTGTAGAAATTAAATACTCAGCGAAGTATATAAACAAATTAGCAAAGTGAGTATATTTTTGGTAATTGATACAAAAATATTGTTAGGTTATTCTTTTAATTACATTTCAAACAAACATTGTGTTTTAACGTAAACTGAGTGCGCATGTCAGAAGACGGTAAAAAAATATCCTATCCACTGATATCTTATTCATCGCTGTTGGCTTTGTATTAGTTGAGAAAAAGGGATGTTGATAACAGAAATAATATATAGGATAAAGTTTTAATTTAGAACCACGTTTGTAGTTAAATACTGTCAAACCCATCAGTAATTATGTAAAAAAAATCATAGAATAATATTACCCAAAATAATCTTATGGTTTATTTTTAAAACTGGTTAAAAGGTTTTCAACATTATTTTAAGTATGGAATATTTAAACGTGAAATAATATAGCGAGAAAATCCCTCTCAATTTCTTCAGTACATATTTGAAAT
Source organism: Timema cristinae (assembly GCA_039000515.1). Lineage (NCBI taxonomy): Eukaryota > Metazoa > Arthropoda > Insecta > Phasmatodea > Timematidae > Timema > Timema cristinae. The sequence continues at coordinate 6,140,014 of JBCFYV010003508.1, read as the reverse complement.
AAATCTATGTAGGCCTATGTAATAAAATAGATTTTCATTTGATAATCATTCTAATAAAAAATGTCCACTTCGTATATTTTAGATAAATGAATATTTTCAAAATATAAAACTCAAATCATCCATATGTGTTAGGAATTCTTCTCACAGTTGGGTGACTAAAGATAAATATTTTTAGTTGTTGACAACTAAATTTCATCGTTCGCAGTTACTCCACCCCTGTTACAAACACTTCTGAAACATGGCTGAAATAATGTTTTGTCTTTCTTTTTTTCGATCCATCTCATTGTTTCTCTTCTCGAAGGCTAGACCATGTTTTAACTTGAAAAATCATGGATGGTTCTGGAACAATTTCCTTCGAAAGATATACGTAAAAAGAAGACTTATCTACACAGTCGTCCCACAGCATTATACAGGAACGGTCCACATCAAATTAATCTATTTTCAAAAATAAAAAAGTTCGAGTATAAAAAAACAGTCATTGAGCTACCGTACCGGGTTATGTTTATAAATATACTAAATAAAGAATAATAAATTGATGAATAGCAAGTTCTTATAGACAGAAAGAACTCAGCCCTTACCAACATTATTATTGTTGTTATTACTATATTATTATTATTAGCACCCGTCTTACTACCGTTTGGGTTTACGCACTTACGCTAATGTGTAATGGTAGGGTGATTGTGAGATGAAATGGAGGACCTACAGATTAACGTGGAATCCGAACCACGGTGGAGGCCTGGCATTCCAAACATTCACAAGTTGTGATTAATACACATCTTATCAGAGGTGAAGGAAGAGTTTGGCAATCAGATAAATCTGTGCTGGACAGGGGATTGAACCCCGGACCCCATCACAGAAGTCTGACATCTTACCCCTAGACCACAAGGTCACCCACCAACATTATAAAGTGCAACCCAACTAGTAGAGGATTCATTCATCATCATCACATTCTCACCTCTCAAAATATACTACAAGTGGCTTCAGCAACAAGGGTATCCGCCAGCATCACGTTACACCCGTATGGCATTGAATTCCAAACTAACGTTATTAAGTTTGGAACAAAAACCAATATAATGATGTAATCTATTGGATTAAATGTTAATATAAAGTTTAAAACATGCATAACATATATATGCTACACCTTTATAAAATAATTTTAAAAATTGTACTTTTTAATAGTAAATAAATATTAGCTGTACATAAGAGTAAAAGTATGCCTAAATGGCTATGTAATTTATAGTTTTAATTCGAGATAGCAGACGGTCTAGCCCAAATAGGAGTACTAATTAGTTAAATAAATGTTTTTATTACTTAACAGACAATATATTTTTCAAATATCAAATTAAAAAATAAATATTAATAGGCGTATCAGAATAAATGTTTTATACCAAAAATCATGTGTTTTATCCTAAAGACGACTAGCCTATGTTTTTCACTAAATAAAATAAATCGTACGGAGCTCCGTACTCTCAATCCATTGTTTAAAAATATAAATATTTACTCAAAACTCATAATACAGTATATGTGGAACGAAATTAATAACTATACACTAGCAAACCCGAGCAAAAGTTGCACAATACTTGAATAAACATTTTTTGACTTTCGTTTTTAAATTTTATAATTTTATTTTTAAGGAATTAAAGTACTCATTTATACATTTGGACAAATAAAAAATATCAATATTGTGTCCCCAAGTGTCAACACTTCGTATCAAAATTTAAACTTCCGGTTAATATTATAGACATTTTATTAGGAGTTGCACAATTTGTGGTTATCGCATTGTCCTAAATATTTACTATCATGTATAAAATGAAGGAGATTGATCATTGTTGTAACAACATTTCCCCTAGAGGTTAAAGGAAAAAGAACAACTTTTAAAGATACTTACTAATATTTAATTATTCTATGGCAGGGGTTTCCAAACTTTTTGCTATGTGGGCCACAGAATATATTTTACAAATTTTTGCGGGCCAAAGTAACGTTCACCTGTTCTTCAAGTAGCATTTTTTTTTTGCCCTGAATTCCTTGACATGCGCAAATAGATCATAAATCAAATTTGTTTCAACATGTAAATATATGTGAATGTGGGAATGCCAGGCCTCCACCGTGGTTCGGATTCCACGTTAAACTGTAGGTCCTTCATTTCATCTCATAATCACCCTACCATTACACTTAGCGTAAGAGCGTATAACCCGAACGGGTAGTAAGACGCGGTGCTAATAATAATAACATGTAAATATAGATCCAAGTCATAATAGGCCAGTTACGTCTGTAATAAACGTATCTTTCCAAGGCCAGTCAGTGTTTGATAAAAGTTATTGACGTTTATTCTTCTCTGTGAGAAATGAATCAATTTGTATGTAATAAATTATATTTATAATAATTAGTCTATATAATTTTTTTAATTAGGTAACATCTTTTAGAAATTTCCTTTGATAACCCTCCACAGGGAGACTTGGAACTACCTAAAAATCGTCACAGTCAAGCCGTTTTGTTGTCGATATAAGGAATGGCGCCTGCGACTGAAAATGAGGGTTTACAATTCCGACAACATTTTGGCTTGGAGTCATGGGGGAGGCACGCGGCGTGTGGACAGAAACTGGACATGCCAAATAAACTGTGTAGTTAATATATAACGAAGATAAACAATTAATTTGTTTTTGATAAAATCTTGAAATGGGCCTGATATAATCTTGTGGCGGGCCGGATGTGGCCCTTGAGCTATAGTTTGGAAACCCCTGCTCTATGGCATTACAGAATTATTACTTTAAAACATAATAGTATCTATGTACAACTAAACCTCACAAAATTATATTAATATACATACAACGTGTGAAATATCTAGCAAAAACTGTTTATCTACTTAAAATAAAATAACTCTAAGACACCAGAACTTTTAATTTATAAAATAAGATATAATCCTTTTTAATTATTATACTACAGAACAGCAAGCTTGGACCCAATTCAATCATCATATTAAATGGCACCCTAATGGTGGCGTACAGACATGAAGAATATATCAGGCAAGCTCTTTTAAACGTTACAATAGCTCAGAAACTGTTGTTTTATAAAAATATATTTAATATAAAAGTTTTTTATTTTTAATAGTGCTACGGTTTTGCAATGCTAAGTTATTTAGTATCTCGTAGAGTTACGGAGATATGGAAATTTCCACTTCTTTAAAGTACCTTAAAAGTTTTTTTTAATGAAAATATTAATTTTGTTTATAATCTTTATAACGTCTATATATAAATTTTAATCAAAATCTTTAGAGCCGATTTTGAGAAAATGTGTTTTTTTCTCTTTGTGTTCTTTATTAAACTACTCTAAATTTTAGGGTTAAACAGACACACATACAAAAGGCATTTCAAAAACCACTTTTGGGTTCGGAAGGTATTGAGACGTCAACATGCATCAATATTTCGGGTTAGATTTGTTTTTACGGTCGCAATACTTTACCTTTAGTGTCCGAAAAGTTAAAATATATAAATATATATGCGTATTAGCTTGAAAATTATTGGTTTAATTAAAATATGTTCAAATAAACGATTTTTATTATAAGTAGACATACATATTTTCAACGATAAGTAATTTCATATCTCAAATAATTTTGAAGATGTGATAAAAATTGAAAATTTACGTTTGAGACCGGAGCCCTTAAAGTCATTTAGCCGAAAAAATTAGAGTAGCCATTTTGTTTATAATATTGATCAATGCTTAGAAATGAAATTTAATCAAACTCGTTAGAGCCGATTTCGGGAAAAGCGATTTTTCTTCTTTTGCCCTTAGGTAAACTACCCTTAATTTTAGAGTTAGATAATCCAATTCCAAAAATCTCTCGGGGCAAACTTCTGAAAACCCTAGATACCAAGTTGTAGCCATATTGGTAAAATAGCTTAGGCTCTAGTCTGAGGTACATACAGACAGGCAGAAATTAAAAAACAACTTTTACAGATTCGCGGTTCGGGAAAAGTCGAAATTCATCAAGATCTTGAGTTCGATTTTTTTTACAATCACAATAGACTAGTTTCTCTACTTGTAAAATAGCGAGAAAGTAAAAAGTGAAATAGACTAAAATAATATATAGACCTATATTATACTCCTTTTTCAGTAAATTAGATCAATATACTTTTCTAGTATACGTAATTATTTACTTAATTGAGAGAGCCACGGCTTTAGCATCCTGTAAATAATAAGACGACTAAAATATTGCATATGTAGTGATAAAATGCTATAGTACTTAAAATACAGTGTGGACTGATATAAACCAATTAGTTCAATCAGTCTTTAACTTCAAACTTGGGGAAAAAACAAAACTTAGTAAAGCCGCCATATATACAATATTTCCTAAGATTTGTCATCACAATGTGGCTCGTGTAAGTCATCAGTTTGAAAAAGAAGTATAAGGAATACAAAATTAGTTCAGAACTAAGAATAGAACCCAATACCTTTGGGAGTAAGCAGGGATAACATGTATATGCTACCGAATTTGCCAGGTGTTTGTTATTCACTTTCCATCTTGATTACAATCTATTTTATTACTTTAAAACCTAAAATTTTTATCGAGGTTTACTTTTTAAAAATAATACAAAACACCATTGGGAATTTTTGTAGCACTGCGTCTTACTGCCCATTCGGGTTATACGCCTCTGTACTAATCACACTAATGGTTTAGAGATTGGGAATGTTTAATTCAGAGGACGTGAACCCACATTTGCGTGGAAGAAGAGTGAAAAAACATTTAAGAAAAAGCTGTCTCAGAGCACCCAACCAGGTTCAAACCCCAATCTCCCCGTCTTCAGTAGTCTAGTCTAACACGAGAGTAGCGCGTTAGATCACGTGGCCACCGAAGTGGGTGATATACTTGGTAACATTATGTATAATTTTAAGCTTTGTTTATAGGTCTAGATGATATTTATGGTCTTCTGTCAAGTATTTTGAACTAAATTTAAATTATTATGTTATATTTGTAATAAAAAAAATCAATTTTTCTCAAAAGTTAGGTTTAACTGCGATATTGTCAAAAGTTAATGATACAACCAACATTTCATGTAGTACACACGAAAGTAAGTTTAACACTAATAATAGGCCTAAATATATAATAATTCAAAGTAACACCATCTTGATGATCAAACTATGCATGTCTCTATCAACCTTGGGAATAGATTTATAAACTTATGAATTTCATTATCGCAATTTACTAATGAATTTAATGTGAAAATATCTCTTGCTTTTTATCTTTACCTTATATCAATATTGTTTCTTCAAGTAACGCTTTATATTTGATATTTTCTAAACAAAAAATCATTTCAAATTAATACTTTTTCAAGAGGTAATCTCTGTGTAGCCTACATAAACAATATGGTGTCAGGTAAATATTAATGTCCAATAAATATATGTTTTTATAATAATTGGTGACCTGGTGGTCTAGGGGTAAGGTGTCAGACTTCTGTGCTGGCGGCCGGGGTTCAATCCTCGGTCCGGGCACAGATTTATCTGATTGCCAAACCCCTTCCTTCACCTCTGACAAGACATCTTGTGAATGTGGGGAATGCCAGGCCTCCACCGTGGTTCGGATTCCACGTTAAGCTGTAGGTCCTTCATTTCATCTCACAATCACCCTACCATTACACATTAGCGTAAGTGCGTATAACCCGAAGGGTAGTAAGACGCGGTGCTAATAATAATAATTTTATAATAATTACAATATTACCTGTACTTAAGTAGGTCATATTTAATACAGAAAGTATCAAAACAACACACACACACACACAAAACTTTATTTAGGGTTAGCGAAGCCAACGTTTCCTTGTGAGGTACAAGTTGGCCTAGTCGTGTGACGTCACAGCAGTTCGAGTAGGTCTTCTTTCAAGATGATGTTGGTTATTCTGCATCCCGCGTGATGCTAGGGCATTCAATCAACCCTTAACGTCTCGGTGGTCGCAAGGGCGGATCCAGGCAGGGCTTGTTGTTGGGGGAAATTGGTTTTCATAAGGCTCCTTCAAGTGTCATTTTAATCATTTCAATCGGGTGACTTGACTGTCTAGGGGTAAGGTATCAGGATTTTGTTCTGGAGGTCCGGGGTTCAATCTTCGGTCCCGGCACAAATTTATTTGATTACCAAATTTTTCCTTCACCTCTGACAAGACGTGTATTAAACAAAACACAACTTGTGAATGTGGGGAATGCCAGGCGTCCATCGTGGTTCGGATTCCACGTTAAACTGTAGGTCCTCCATTTCATCTCACAATCACCCTACCACTACACATTAGTGTAAGTGCGTATAACACAAACGGGCAGTAAGACGCAGTGCTAATAATAATAATTCAAATTAATAATAATAATTTCAAAAAATAATTATATCAATAAAAAGAGGACTTGTAAGAACAAATAATTTTTTTTAAATAATTTGTAATTTGTATTACAACTCTTAACATAAAGTCACTATCACAATAAGTTTAATAAATATTTACATTGGCCTAAAATTTTGTTTTATGCTGCTTACTTGTCTGCACATTAGATCTAAGTTGAAAGAGTTGTTGGTTAGGTCATGTAGAAGATAGGGTGAGGGAGATGTTAGGTCATGTAGAAGATAGGGTGAGAGAGACATTAGGTCATGTACAGGGTGAGAGAGACGTTAGGTCATGTACAGGGTGAGGGAGATGTTAGGTCATGTAGAAGATAGGGTGAGAGAGATGTTAGGTCATGTAGAAGATAGCATGAGGGAGATGTTAGGTCATGTAGGAGATAGGGTGAGAGAGACGTTAGGTTATGTAGAAGATAGCATGAGGGAGATGTTAGGTCATGTAGAAGATAGGGTGAGAGAGACATTAGGTCATGTACAGGGTGAGAGAGACATTAGGTCATGTACAGGGTGAGAGAGACGTTAGGTCATGTACAGGGTGAGGGAGATGTTAGGTCATGTAGAAGATAGGGTGAGGGAGACGTTAGGTCATGTAGGAGATAGGGTGAGGGAGACGTTAGGTCATGTAGAAGATAGGGTGAGGGAGACGTTAGGTCATGTAGGAGATAGGGTGAGGGAGATGTTAGGTCATGTAGGAGATAGGGTGAGAGAGACGTTAGGTTATGTAGAAGATAGCATGAGGGAGATGTTAGGTCATGTAGAAGATAGGGTGAGGGAGACGTTAGGTCATGTAGGAGATAGGGTGAGGGAGATGTTAGGTCATGTAGGAAATAGGGTGAGGGAGATGTTAGGTCATGTAGAAGATAGGGTGAGGGAGATGTTAGGTCATGTAGAAGATAGCATGAGGGAGATGTTAGGTCATGTAGGAGATAGGGTGAGAGAGACGTTAGGTTATGTAGAAGATAGCATGAGGGAGATGTTAGGTCATGTAGAAGATAGGGTGAGGGAGATGTTAGGTCATGTAGAAGATAGCATGAGGGAGACGTTAGGTCATGTAGAAGATAGGGTGAGGGAGACGTTAGGTCATGTAGGAGATAGGGTGAGGGAGATGTTAGGTCATGTAGGAGATAGGGTGAGGGAGATGTTAGGTCATGTAGAAGATAGGGTGAGGGAGATGTTGGGGCATGTAGAAGATAGCATGAGGGAGATGTTAGGTCATGTAGGAGATAGGGTGAGAGAGACGTTAGGTTATGTAGAAGATAGCATGAGGGAGATGTTAGGTCATGTAGAAGATAGGGTGAGGGAGACGTTAGGTCATGTAGAAGATAGGGTGAGGGAGACGTTAGGTCATGTAGGAGATAGGGTGAGGGAGATGTTAGGTCATGTAGGAGATAGGGTGAGAGAGACGTTAGGTTATGTAGAAGATAGCATGAGGGAGATGTTAGGTCATGTAGAAGATAGGGTGAGGGAGACGTTAGGTCATGTAGGAGATAGGGTGAGGGAGATGTTAGGTCATGTAGGAGATAGGGTGAGGGAGATGTTAGGTCATGTAGAAGATAGGGTGAGGGAGACGTTAGGTCATGTAGAAGATAGGGTGAGGGAGATGTTAGGTCATGTAGGAGATAGCATGAGGGAGATGTTAGGTCATGTAGAAGATAGGGTGAGGGAGACGTTAGGTCATGTAGGAGATAGGGTGAGGGAGACGTTAGGTCATGTAGAAGATAGGGTGAGGGAGACGTTAGGTCATGTAGAAGATAGGGTGAGGGAGATGTTAGGTCATGTAGAAGATAGGGTGAGGGAGATGTTAGGTCATGTAGAAGATAGCATGAGGGAGATGTTAGGTCATGTAGAAGATAGCATGAGGGAGATGTTAGGTCATGTAGAAGATAGGGTGAGGGAGATGTTAGGTCATGTAGAAGATAGGGTGAGGGAGATGTTAGGTCATGTAGAAGATAGGGTGAGGGAGATGTTAGGTCATGTAGAAGATAGGGTGAGGGAGATGTTAGGTCATGTAGGAGATAGCATGAGGGAGATGTTAGGTCATGTAGAAGATAGGGTGAGGGAGATGTTAGGTCATGTAGAAGATAGGGTGAGGGAGACGTTAGGTCATGTAGAAGATAGGGTGAGGGAGACGTTAGGTCATGTAGGAGATAGCATGAGGAGATGTTAGGTCATGTAGAAGATAGGGTGAGGGAGACGTTAGGTCATGTAGGAGAGAGGGTGAGGTAGACGTTAGGTCATGTAGAAGATAGGGTGAGGGAGATGTTAGGTCATGTAGAAGATAGGGTGAGGGAGATGTTAGGTCATGTAGAAGATAGCATGAGGGAGACGTTAGGTCATGTAGGAGATAGGGTGAGGGAGATGTTAGGTCATGTAGGAGATAGGGTGAGGGAGATGTTAGGTCATGTAGGAGATAGGGTGAGGGAGACGTTAGGTCACGTAGGAGATAGGGTGAGGGAGACGTTAGGTCATGTAGAAGATAGGGTAAGGGAGACGTTAGGTCATGTAGAAGATAGCATGAGGGAGATGTTAGGTCATGTAGAAGATAGGGTGAGGGAGACGTTAGGTCATGTAAGAGATAGGGTGAGGGAGATGTTAGGTCATGTAGGAGATAGGGTGAGGGAGACGTTAGGTCATGTAGGAGATAGGGTGAGGGAGACGTTAGGTCATGTAGAAGATAGCATGAGGGAGATGTTAGGTCATGTAGGAGATAGGGTGAGGGAGACGTTAGGTCATGTAGAAGATAGCATGAGGGAGACGTTAGGTCATGTAGAAGATAGGGTGAGGGAGACGTTAGGTCATGTAGAAGATAGCATGAGGGAGATGTTAGGTCATGTAGAAGATAGCATGAGGGAGACGTTAGGTCATGTAGAAGATAGGGTGAGGGAGATGTTAGGTCATGTAGGAGATAGGGTGAGGGAGACGTTAGGTCACGTATGAGATAGGGTGAGGGAGACGTTAGGTCATGTAGAAGATAGGGTAAGGGAGACGTTAGGTCATGTAGAAGATAACATGAGGGAGATGTTAGGTCATGTAGAAGATAGGGTGAGGGAGATGTTAGGCCATGAAGGAGATAGGGTGAGGGAGACGTTAGGTCATGTAGAAGATAGGGTGAGGGAGACGTTAGGTCATGTAGGAGATAGGGTCAGGGAGATGTTAGGTCATGTAGAAGATAGGGTGAGGGAGACGTTAGGTCATGTAGAAGATAGGGTGAGGGAGGCGTTAGGTCATGTAGAAGATAGGGTGAGGGAGACGTTAGGTCATGTAGGAGATAGGGAGAGTGGAGACGTTAGGTCATGTAGGAGATAGGGTGAGGGAGACGTTAGGTCATGTAGGAGATAGGGTGAGGGAGATGTTAGGTCATGTAGGAGATAGGGTGAGGGAGACGTTAGGTCATGTAAGAGATAGGGTGAGGAGACGTTAGGTCATGTAGGAGATAGGGTGAGGGAGACGTTAGGTCATGTAGGAGATAGGGTGAGGGAGACGTTAGGTCATGTAGAAGATAGGTGAGGGAGACGTTAGGTCATGTAGAAGATAGGGTGAGAGAGACGTTAGGTTATGTAGAAGATAGCATGAGGGAGATGTTAGGTCATGTAGAAGATAGGGTGAGGGAGACGTTAGGTCATGTAGAAGATAGGGTGAGGGAGACGTTAGGTCATGTAGGAGATAGGGTGAGGGAGATGTTAGGTCATGTAGGAGATAGGGTGAGAGAGACGTTAGGTTATGTAGAAGATAGCATGAGGGAGATGTTAGGTCATGTAGAAGATAGGGTGAGGGAGACGTTAGGTCATGTAGGAGATAGGGTGAGGGAGATGTTAGGTCATGTAGGAGATAGGGTGAGGGAGATGTTAGGTCATGAAGAAGATAGGGTGAGGGAGATGTTAGGTCATGTAGAAGATAGCATGAGGGAGATGTTAGGTCATTTAGGAATAGGGTGAGAGAGACGTTAGGTTATGTAGAAGATAGCATGAGGGAGATGTTAGGTCATGTAGAAGATAGGGTGAGGGAGATGTTAGGTCATGTAGAAGATAGCATGAGGGAGACGTTAGGTCATGTAGAAGATAGGGTGAGGGAGACGTTAGGTCATGTAGGAGATAGGGTGAGGGAGATGTTAGGTCATGTAGGAGATAGGGTGAGGGAGATGTTAGGTCATGTAGAAGATAGGGTGAGGGAGATGTTAGGTCATGTAGGAGATAGCATGAGGGAGATGTTAGGTCATGTAGGAGATAGGGTGAGAGAGACGTTAGGTTATGTAGAAGATAGCATGAGGGAGATGTTAGGTCATGTAGAAGATAGGGTGAGGGAGACGTTAGGTCATGTAGGAGATAGGGTGAGGTAGACGTTAGGTCATGTAGGAGATAGGGTGAGGGAGATGTTAGGTCATGTAGGAGATAGGGTAAGAGAGACGTTAGGTTATGTAGAGAGATAGCATGAGGGAGATGTTAGGTCATGTAGAAGATAGGGTGAGGGAGACGTTAGGTCATGTAGGAGATAGGGTGAGGGAGATGTTAGGTCATGTAGGAGATAGGGTGAGGGAGATGTTAGGTCATGTAGAAGATAGGGTGAGGGAGATGTTAGGTCATGTAGAAGATAGCATGAGGGAGATGTTAGGTCATGTAGAAGATAGGGTGAGGGAGACGTTAGGTCATGTAGGAGATAGGGTGAGGTAGACGTTAGGTCATGTAGAAGATAGGGTGAGGGAGATGTTAGGTCATGTAGAAGATAGGGTGAGGGAGATGTTAGGTCATGTAGAAGATAGCATGAGGGAGACGTTAGGTCATGTAGGAGATAGGGTGAGGGAGATGTTAGGTCATGTAGGAGATAGGGTGAGGGAGATGTTAGGTCATGTAGGAGATAGGGTGAGGGAGACGTTAGGTCACGTAGGAGATAGGGTGAGGGAGACGTTAGGTCATGTAGAAGATAGGTTAAGGGAGACGTTAGGTCATGTAGAAGATAGCATGAGGGAGATGTTAGGTCATGTAGAAGATAGGGTGAGGGAGACGTTAGGTCATGTAAGAGATAGGGTGAGGGAGATGTTAGGTCATGTAGGAGATAGGGTGAGGGAGACGTTAGGTCATGTAGGAGATAGGGTGAGGGAGACGTTAGGTCATGTAGAAGATAGCATGAGGGAGATGTTAGGTCATGATAGGGTGAGGGAGACGTTAGGTCATGTAGAAGATAGCATGAGGGAGACGTTAGGTCATGTAGAAGATAGGGTGAGGGAGACGTTATGTCATGTAGAAGATAGCATGAGGGAGATGTTAGGTCATGTAGAAGATAGCATGAGGGAGACGTTAGGTCATGTAGAAGATAGGGTGAGGGAGACGTTAGGTCATGTAGAAGATAGCATGAGGGAGATGTTAGGTCATGTAGAAGATAGGGTGAGGGAGATGTTAGGCCATGAAGGAGATAGGGTGAGGGAGACGTTAGGTCATGTAGAAGATAGGGTGAGGGAGACGTTAGGTCATGTAGGAGATAGGGTGAGGGAGATGTTAGGTCATGTAGAAGATAGGGTGAGGGAGACGTTAGGTCATGTAGAAGATAGGGTGAGGGAGGCGTTAGGTCATGTAGAAGATAGGGTGAGGGAGACGTTAGGTCATGTAGAAGATAGGGTGAGGGAGACGTTAGGTCATGTAGAGGATAGGGTGAGGGAGACGTTAGGTCATGTAGGAGATTGGGAGAGGGAGACGTTAGGTCATGTAGGAGATAGGGTGAGGGAGACGTTAGGTCATGTAGGAGATAGGGTGAGGGAGATGTTAGGTCATGTAGGAGATAGGGTGAGGGAGACGTTAGGTCATGTAAGAGATAGGGTGAGGGAGACGTTAGGTCATGTAGAAGATAGGGTGAGAGAGACGTTAGGTCATGTAGAAGATAGGGTGAGAGAGACATTAGGTCATGTACAGGGTGAGAGAGACGTTAGGTCATGTAGAAGATAGGGTGAGAGAGACGTTAGGTCATGTAGGAGATAGGGTGAGAGAGACGTTAGGTCATGTAGAAGATAGGGTGAGGGAGACGTTAGGTCATGTAGAAGATAGGGTGAGGGAGACGTTAGGTCATGTAGGAGATAGGGAGAGGGAGACGTTAGGTCATGTAGGAGATAGGGTGAGGGAGACGTTAGGTCATGTAGGAGATAGGGTGAGGGAGATGTTAGGTCATGTAGGAGATAGGGTGAGGGAGACGTTAGGTCATGTAAGAGATAGGGTGAGGGAGACGTTAGGTCATGTAGGAGATAGGGTGAGGGAGACGTTAGGTCATGTAGGAGATAGGGTGAGGGAGACGTTAGGTCATGTAGAAGATAGGGTGAGGGAGACGTTAGGTCATGTAGAAGATAGGGTGAGGGAGACGTTAGGTCATGTAGAAGATAGGGTGAGAGAGACATTAGGTCATGTACAGGGTGAGAGAGACGTTAGGTCATGTAGAAGATAGGGTGAGAGAGACGTTAGGTCATGTACAGGGTGAGAGAGACGTTAGTTAATCATGCTTTACATCATAAGATATTAATTGTAATTTTTTTTATTACTATCTGCCAATAAAGAGTGGTATAATGCATATCTGTCAAATTCATTAGATCATAAAGCCTTCTTGAAACATGTACTGAGGAAGCGACATAAAAAAAGTGTATTGTTATTATCTTGAGTAAAAAAAATCCAACTTAACCTTTATATAAAGGGTCTACTCTTTTCATTTTGCAATAATAGATACTAAGATTAACAGTGTCCCTATTTTTTTTTATCAGAAATTAAAAAATGTTATTTTGACATTTATGTCCAGCTTTAAATCGTGTTATAAAATTAATCTTGTTCAGTAGACAAATTCAACAAGTCTAGGATTTGATCCATGTCGAAGTAAGAGCTACAAATTTGTTACATAAACCTCACATTCCAGATGCACCCAAATTATACCAAATTACCAAATATCACATTCCAACATGTTGTATTTCGTCAACGTTCATAAAAAGAGAAAACAAGTGTCGTAATTCTTGGTTCTTCCACACCGGGCTGCACAGAATTTTGAATATGGCGGCTTATTTCACTTCTCTTGGTCTAAACTTCAAGGGGTCATTCTCACAACAGACTGAGCTGGCGATGATAGGAAGATAGGGGTTCTAATCCCGATTGGGTGTCCGAGTGTCGTTTTCTTAAATTGATGGTATCTGACACCTTAGCTTAGTCGGTAGCGTGTCTGTATACTGAGTTAAGGATCCAGGGTTCAATTCCCGGGATGACTGAAAATGTATAATTGATGAAAATATTAGTTCATCCTTTAACATTGATAAATGAACGGTTGGAGAATGGATGTTGTATCGGTCCTAGTATTAAGATATATTATAAGATTTATGAAGCAACGACGGGTCTAGCACGCTATTAGTGTAAAATACATGGCTTGAATAAAAAACTGACCCAGACCACAGGCTGGAAACAGTAACGGATGTAAGGTAATAGTTGTCCCCTCTACGTCCACGCAAACTTGGATACACTTCCACTATATTCAACCTTTCTCATCCCTAACACTTTAGTATAATTAAAACACAATGGTTAAGCCCGAACGGGTAGTAAGACTCGGTGCTAGAATAAAGCATCAATAATGTGGAAGGAACTAGATGTGCGTTGTTCTGGTCTGTCTCTGACGTGGAACTCAGGGTTGGAATTCTTGTGCAAGATTTTATCATACGTTTGGTTTCATCTAAATTATTTCAACCATAAACATTTTACTCCACAATTTTATCAAACGTATAACTATAATCTATAAATACTACTTCAATGATCTCAAATCATTACAGTTCACGAGTTCTGGGGGGTCAAACTTGATATTTTATACTTTTTACTTGCCAATGCTAGGGTAAAGCAATTAATGTATGGGTCTGAAGTTTAGCTTTACTATAGTAGCCCCATGGCTTCTTTGGTGCTGACTGACAGCTCACAGCTGACTTCTGACAGTCAAAATTTAGATATATACCTACATTTTTGACTCTCAGAAGTGACAGCTGCAAAACAAATGTTTTTGCAGATCATATGGTTCGGCGTAGGGATACATAATTTGGTCTGGTAACTTTTAAATGCCGTCAGCTGTTAGCTGTGAGCTGTCAGTCAGCACCAAAGAAGCCATGGGGCTACTGTAGACATTCATATGAGGTATACCTTCACAGTCATTTTTATGGAAAAATAAACTATCAACTTTGTTTGTAATTTTAAACAGTGTCTGGCTAAAGATAATTAATCAAAATTGCTAGCAGAGATTTTCAGATCGATTTTTTTTCTCTTTCTGCCCTTAAGCTAACTACAGGACCCTTAATTTTAGGGTTAGCTATCTTAAATTCCAAAAATTTATCGGGGGAGCCTTATGAAAATCCCAGAGACCAAATTTTAGCCCAAACGGTAAAGTAGTTTCGGCTCTAGCCAAAGGTACAGACAGACAGACATGCAGACAGAGGGCATCACTAAAACAACTTTGTCTGTTTCAGGGGGTCATGAAATGTCGACATTTACCACAATGACGATAACAATAATTCGATGGGTCGAGAGAAAGTAAAAATGAAATTATTATGTTTATTTAGGTTTTTATAGTGCAGCGACTTTGAAATAGAAGGCCCCATCTGTCTCACCATGACCTAGACAATATAAAATATTAAAATACCACCATATTTACAGTGATGCACGAATGGGTTACCAAGCTATTAGTATTTTTAATCTAGTAAGTTCTAGCATGTATTGATTTATTGTCATGCGTGGAGGGTAGCTTACAAGTAAGGGGTGACGGAGTAGAGAGGATCGGAATATTTACACAGTCCCCACCCTACATTTAATACTGTCTGACAGCACGTGGCCCGCGTGCCCCTGTTTGAACAGCTCCAATTAACATCTCGCCCTGTTTACTCGACTCTTGTGATGTCACGTTTCAAACCGTGGGTGTAAAGAGTTAGAGTTCCTTAAGTACCTTCATACAGTGACGTGCGTTTTATAGTTTCATACTCCGGTAATCAATAATAAGCTAATAACATATTAAGGGTACAGGGGAATAGGGGGAAAGTCTATTTTTAACTCAACAAGAGTTACTGCTGCCATTCGTTAGACAATAATGAGACCTTTCTAATGCAATTTAAGATTATGATTAAAATAGGTTGCTGTCATATTTAAATTAATTAAAAATATGGTAGCTCCTGGGGTTACTGGGTTTGTGATGTAAACATTATCCTGGAAAGTTTGTGTAGTGTGACTCTCCCTCTTTTCAAATTGTACTCTTCACATGGGATTTAAAAAATATATCATCGAAGATTTGTAATGTGAAATTTGTGCTTATTGCACCAAAGATCTACAAAGTGAGATCCCCAGATACTCGAGACACTTCTTACGAGTATTACTCACGCACTGTACATACCTGGCGGTGATTCAGGACAACAAAATGGACCTAATGGAATCTAATAGGAGTTATATGTGCTATGCAGCCCTCTCTAGCTCAAGATTATGAGTATATATTTGACATAATATGTATGTTTTTGATCAACTGTGTATATACTTCTCTTATTATCTATACCTTTATCCTCCTATGTATACATATACGTGACACGCTTTATACACTTGATCATATATTATATATATATATATATATATATATATATATATATATATATATATATATAACTGTGACTTTGCTAAATGTGATGAGTTTGTAAAGTCACCAGTGATTCTACAACGCCACTAGCTCACATGGGGAATGTAAGAAATGTAGGCCTATTTACTATTTCATATACTCCCCAAACATTTAGCAAAATCACCGGTGAGTTTACAAAGTTACCATCAAACACCAGTGAATGTTAATAAGTCACGTCAAAATTAGGTTGGGTTAGGTTGGGTTAGTCTGGACAAGCTTAGATTAGTTTATTATAGCTTAAGTTAGGTTAGACTGGGTTAGTTTAGGTTAGTTTGGATTTATTTTCTATATTATAATATATTATAATGTAAATAATACAGTTCATGTTTAATACTTTCACCAAAACGCATTGGGAAATTGATGAAATCACTGATAAATTTAGATAAATTCTATTATTTGTTTAGTAAACCAGTGTTATACTCCAACCACCCATTGTCATAGCCAATCCTTGCATGGACCCGGTGTAGTTAGGAGATAGTACGCTCTTGCACACGCTACCCCTTCCGTCCAACGCTGCACCAAGAGAAGGGATGCGCGCACCAAAAACCCCTCCATCCCGGTCTGACGAACGCCTGAGGGGGATAAAAGTAGCTGGCTTCCAACTCAAATCAGCATTACCGGTAGCAATACTGGGCCAGTACAACTAGTACTAGTTTTATGGTGGCCTCACCCACAGTAAAGCATCAGTAAATGGGTCTTTAAGCATAACACCAGGAAATGAGTTATCAATCTCAAAACCTCTCTCAATCCCTCTCTCCTTGCCTCACCACGCAATTCTGAGTGCCGAGGTCTCCTTCCTCTCCCTGCCTCACCACACCAACTTGAGTGCCAAGGTTTCCGTCCTCTCCATGCTTCACCGTACCATCTTGAGTGACGAGGTTTCCTTACTTTCCCTGCCTCATCGCGCCATCTTGAGTGCCAAGGTCTCCTTTCCCCTCACTCTTTTCCTACCCCCTACAACCCAGATTCTCTTCTTCCCCTCCTAACCAACCGTGTGTGATAATCCCCTTATCACCAAACCCCCCCCTTATCTTCCAATACCTCCGTCAGTCTTGCGGTAACCGGCTCGGGAACGACATGGGCTTTATGAAACGCACCGGAAAGGCCCAAAAAACGAGACAGCAGAACGCACAGAACCGGTCCAGCGGCAATAACAACCCTATCACGCTAGAGCCCAACACTTCGTGAGCGGTATATTCAACTCGGCGGCCCACATACTACCAAGACGGCACGCTAGCCAACCCGGCAGCCAGAAATCAGGATTAACCTCTCCCGGCTCACCGAGCCACACTCACCCCCCGCACTCCCATATACTTTTCCCCCAGCATCTACTCCCACAAATCGCCCACGGTACGTGCTCCACAACCCCAATCTCCCCACTCAGTCCCACCGGTTATCACCTGAGATCCCTTGATACACACGCCCACCCGCCCTTACTCCTTCTTCCCTACATCTGTGCAATATGCAAGCCAACGAGACCCCGAGTGGGCCAACTCCCCCGCGCCCACATGGTGCCCCACGCCAAGGTCCACAAAGTGTTGAAGAACTTCCAGACAACCTTTGACTTCGTGGGGGTGCCGAAGTAAACTCCGCTATTTCCAGACCAGCAGAAAGGTAAACAATGAGTCACCAAAAGAAAACAAAGAACCCGGCGGCGACTATCAGTTCTGGCACCCAACGTGGGGCCTACGACAAAGAACGGGAATTGAAATTCCCTGGACCCACAACCTACATGATCCCAACGTAACACTCAACACTTCCAAAAATGAAACAATCCGGTGGCACCCAAATGACACCAAAAATTGACAAGAGGACAAAAATTCAACATCCCAGCATGTACCCCAGGAGGGGAAAAACACTACGTAACATGCATAGATTGTCAAAAACCTTACCACACACCTTTGCCTCGCATGGGTAGAACCCAACGCGTCACTTTACCAGTGCATCACTTGTATGGAGGCCACTCCAACAATACGTTATTACCCAGGACTCACCTGCACCGGTGAAAATGGCCGCGAAATAACCTATGAGGACTGTGGGAATATCTACAACTACAGATGCTTGGGTTGGGAAAACCAGCCCAGAGACCTGAACAGCCTCTTATTAGATGTAACCTATGCCAACACTGCAACGCTTCAACTTCAAGCTCACCACCATACCAACCGCCCGTCACTATCCATCAACAGCTGTACCACAACCCTTACCTTCCCGTAACACTCCCGGTATTCTACGGCTGAGGACACTAGAACTCAAGCAATTTCACCCAACGTTGTGAAAGCCAATTCAGGAAAGCACCAATAGATCCAATAGAATTGTGGCCCCACACCCAACAGCATCTCAAGGATGCCACTGCAAAATGGTGGCAAATACACAGAGAGTACATAACCATATTGGAGAAATTCCAGAAACGCATGACCAGCCACTTCACCAGTCCAACCATCCTCACAGCTCTGCATGCCGAGTTCTATGGGAGAGAACCACAACAAACAGAAATGATGGAAACCTTCCCTCGACACAAAGTACGACTATCCCAACGCCTGACCCCAGCCTCCGCAGTGGACAACCTAATTCCACTATTGATCTAACTGGTCCACCCAGGATTACGACCATTTCTTCGGGTGCCTCTGCCCCAAGACCTAGAAGAGCTAATTACCAGAGCCATCGACGTGGCACGAGACCAAGCCAAGAACTCCTCTACTCCCCCAGCAACGTCACGGCCAGCCAAGACTCCGGCAACCTCATCTGAGTCTCTGACTCTGTGAGGCCACTACTGCCCAGCATGTCACTTTTATCGCGACTGCCCCATTCTGGGTCAGCGACGCCAAGTTAGGGGAAACGCGAGAAACTGCAGGCCGGAGGAGAAACAAGCCCTACCTCTGGGCAAGATATCCCAGGGTTACAACCAATGATCCTCAGCGGCAGTCAAGTGACAGGCAAGACCCTACCATGGGTCATATACGAGACCTCCCAGGGAGTGCTCCTCGCCCTACTCGACACTGGAGCTACCTCCAACTTCATTCACCCAAGACACCTCCCCTCCCACGAGCACCGGACCCTAATCCCATTCTCGAACCCTATCCACCTATCCAATGTTAGGAGTACCTTGACAACCCAGGCCCAGGTCTAACTAACGATGACGATGCAATCGCTCACCCTCACCATCACCTGCTTCATCTCGAAGGAGCTCCGCGAATCACTAAACTTAGGACAGCCTTGGCCCACCGAAAACAAAGCCGTTATGGATTACGAACACCAATGAGTCCTCTTTTGGGCCCAAGAACGCCACGCCCTATCATGAAGCCCAAAACTCCACGAACAAGCAGGTCCAATCCTGGAAAGGGACATCCAGCACCACGCCCCTCTTGAGTACCAAGACAGACTGCTACAACTCCTAGACCAACATCGTGACCTCTTCACAACTCAAGGCCCCCTAAGAAGAACACGTAGCATCACCCACCGAATACAACTCATGGACAACCAGAGAGTCATGGTCGGACCATACTGGTACTCCACCACAAAATGCGTGATCATCGAAAAGCAAGTGCAAGAGATGAAGAGTAAAGGAATAGTAGAACCCCTGACAGCCTTCACCACACCATCTAGAGAAACGTTGCAATTCACGGTTATGCCTTTTGGACTCAAGGGCGCACCCAGCACATTTAAACGCCTCATGAGTCAGGAGGTACTGATGGGATACACTGGCAGTTTTGCTTTGCCTATCTCTAAGATGTGATAATTTATTCCAACACCTGGGATGAACATCTCATCCACCTGATTAAGGTGTTAGAACGGTTTCAATTACATCAATTAACCTGCAACCTGGAGAAATTCCAGTTTGGAGGAACCAAACTAGAATACCTCGGTCACTTTGTCTCCACCCATGGGAACGCCCCACAACCACCAACCAACATGGCCATCACCAAGGCTCCGACTCCCCGAAACAAGAAACAGCTCCGCAATTCCTTGGCCTATGCAACTGATTGTGTGAATTTGTCCCTAGGATGGCCGAATTGACCTCACCCCTGACCACACTACTCGGGAACAAAGTACGCTGGAGATGGACCTCAGACCTCGACAACACCTTTCAGGACCTCAAAATGGCTTTCACCCAACGAAAGCCGTTAAAACACCCAGACCCAAGTAAAGCCTTCGTCTTACAGACGGACGCCAGTGGGATAGACCTGGACGCAGTACTATATCATCATTCACACCAGTGCCAAACTGACACCAACCGAGCAAAGATATCACAGTAACGAACAAGAATAGCTCGCCATCATCTGGGCAATAAAATGATAGCGGCATTATCTTGAAGATGAGCCTTTCATTCTTCGGACAGACAACCGAGCGCTGACTTGGCTAAACACCATAAAGGATCAGAGAGCAAAGTACACACGATGGACCATAATTTTGCAAGCGTTCCAATTTACCCTAGAACACTGTCCAGGGAAAAATAACACTCTCCCCGATGCCTTATCCCGACAACCCAACGAGGAACACACTGGTGAAGAGGTACAAGACTAGGCTCGCCTAATACCATCTCTAGGCCATGGACCAACCAAGGGTGAATCAGAAGCCCTCCAAACCTTCAAGACTGAGACAGAACCATTGCATGACGTCATCAAGAATCACCAGCAACACGACTCAGAAATCCAAAACTGGATCAATTGCTGGAAGATGCTTATCACCAGGAACCAGGTTCCTAACAAAGAAGCCATCTCCACTTCCTACAGAAGCACCACGTGTAAGATGACGCCCTCCTGAACAGTGAAGCCAAGAACGATCCGTGGAAAATAATAGTCCCAAAAATGACCCACCAACGGATTATATGGACGTACCACGACGGCCACCATGCCGGACACACAGTAGAGGGAGAAACTACATGTGCCATCCAATGAGGCTACACATGGAAAGGCCTCCGGATGGAAGTACAATGCTTCGTCCGCAGTTGTATGCTATGCACCTGTTGAAGGCAGGGAGCCATCAAGGTACTGAACCTCTACGACCACGTCAACCTCACCGACAGTGGGAGGTAGTGGCACTGGACCTGATGGGACCATATCCCCTGAGCAAAGGAAGAAAGCGATTCATTCTAGTAATAACGAACCTGTTCTCCCGATGGGTAGAAGATCAACCCCTACCCTCATCAGAGGCCAGCCAGATCATCCGGACCCTCGAGCAGCAAGTGTTCCCACGTTGGGGGTACCTAAGACACATCCCGTCGAACAATGGACCCCAATTCCTTAGAAGGACATGGGCCAACGCATGCTAGAAATGGGACGTCGTCCCCTGGAGCACTCCGATCTACTACCCACAAGCCAATCCCACTGAACTAAAAAACCAGGAGATCAAGAAAAGGATCAGGCTACGCCTCACCAAAAATCACCATGCATGGGGCCAACACCTTCCAATGTTCCTCTTCAACCTCCACTGCCGGAAAAATGAAGCCACAGGGACGACTCCCAGTGAGATACTCTTCGGAATAACCTTATACCAACCAGGAGAATGGAGATTTGAAAATCAAGCCCCCAGGTCAAGAGAAGATAGGATCCCGTCGCTAGGACTGGAGGAGAGACAATCAAAGGCCCGAGCCAGCCAAGTCAAATATCAGAGAATATAAGCCCAACCCCCACGAAAGTCAGCCAAGCCTCTCCATGAGAACGACCTCGTATTCGTCCAGACCCACCCACTCTCCAACGTCACAGAAGGGTTTCACGTCAGGTTCGCTCCCAAATGGGAGGGTCCATTCCAAATTCAAAAAATAAGAGGGAACGTATACTGAGTTGACTACCCAAATGGCCACTTGCGCAAAGTGCATAGGGGACAAGAACTTACTCTCGTGGTGGCTCCGGCATTCTCCGCGGACGAGGTTGCCAGCCAATGCAACTCCAACTCAGGGGATCGTCGATGGAGTGAAAGACTACGACCTCGGGACACACGGGTACAGTAAGACTAGGGCCCATAAGTAAGGACCTTCACAGTCAAGGAACAGTAGTGCTCGGCTGAAGGAACAATAGTGCGTGGTGTGAGAACGTGACAGTCAAAAATAGTGCGTGGCCGAGCGACAATAATGTACGGTAAAAATAACGTCACAACCAAGTGACAAATGGGTAGGCCCACCGGCACTCCAGGACAGGGATGGGCCGCACTAACCCAAAGAAAACTTTTGTATCAGGCAACCACTACCGTAAACCCGAACGTATGATGTAAGAAGATATCGTTAACTATGACCACTCTATCCCATGAATGTAGGTTTTAAGTATTGTGTAATTTGTTTATAATCATATTACAGTATAGATTTAAAGAATGTTATAACTTTGGCTCTGACCATCTAACTTGTAAATCTATATATAAGGAATGTATATATAACTTGACTTATGATGGTTGGCTCCCAACTCAGATCAACAGTACCGGTAGCAATATCGGGCCAGTACGACCGGTACTAGTATTGTAAGGGCCTCGCCCACAGTAAAGCATCAGTAAATGGGTCTTTAAGCATAACACCGGGTAGTGAGTTATCAGTCTCAAACCCTCCCTCCATCCCTCTCACCTTCCTCTCCCTGCTTCACCACGCCATTCTGAGTGCCGAGGTCTCCTTCCTCTCCCTGCCTCACCATGCCATTCTGAGTGCTGAGGTCTCCTTCTCTCCCTGCTTCACCACGCCATTCTGAGTGCCAATGTCTCCTTCCTCTCCCTGCCTCACCGCACCATTCTGAGTGCCGAAATCTCCATTCTCTCCCTCACTCACCGCACCATTCTGAGTGCTGAGGTCTCCTTACTTTCCCTGCCTCATCGTGCTATCTTGAGTGTCAAGGTCTTCTTCCTCTCCCTGACTCATCGCACCATCTTGAGTGCCAAGGTCTCCTTCTCCCTCACTCTTCCCCTACCCCTACAACCCGGATTCTCCCCTCCTCCTCCTAACCACCCGTGTGTGATAATCCCCTTATCACCTGACCCCCCCTTATCTTCCAATGCCTCCGTCAGTCTTGCGTTAAATGGCTCGGGAACGACATGGGCTTTATGAAACGCACCGGAAAGGCCCAACAAACGAGACAGCATAACGCACAGAACCGGTCTAGTGGCAATAACAACCCTTCCACGCCAGAGCCCAACACTTCACGAGCGGGATATTCAACTCAGGGGCCCACACACTACCAAGACGGCACGCTAGCCACCCCGGCTGCCAGACATAAGTATTAACCTCTCCCGACTCACTGAGCCACACTCACCCCCCGCACTCCCATATACTCTTCCCACATCTGCTACTCCCACGAATCGCCCACGGTACGTGCTCCTACAAACCCCAATCTCCCCACTCAGTCCCACCGGTTACCACTTGAGACCCCTCGATACACCCCCCCCCCCGCCCTTACTCCTTCTTCCCTACATCTGTGCCCTACGCCAGCCAACGATACCCCCAAGTGGGCCAACTCCCCCACGCCCACATGGTGCCCCACACCAAAATCCACAAAGTCTTGAAGAACCTCCAGATGACCTTTGACTCCGCGGTGGTGCCGAAGCAAGCTCCGCTATTTCCAGACCAGCAGAAAGGTAAACAACTAGTCACTACAAGATAACACAGAACAACCCGGTGGTGACTGTCAGTTCTGGCGCCCAACGTGGGGCCTACAACAAATAAGGGAATTGAAATTCCTGGACCCACAACTACACGACCCCAACGCAACACTCAACACTTACGGAAGTGAAACAATCCGGTGGCGACTGTCACCCTCACTTTCGGTGATTCTATAAATTCACTGGCTATTTTGCAAAATAATGAATTCAGCATATTCACAGTAACATATTCACTTGGCCTACTATATGGGCTCTCTTCTATCTCTCTCTGTATGGGTGTGTGTGTATATGTATATATATATATATATATATATATATATATATATATATATATATATATATATCCTAACTAATATTATAAATGCGAATGTGAGTTTGTTTGTTTGTTACGCTTTCACGCCTAAACTACTCCACCGATCATCATGAAATTTTGCATACACGTTATCATGGGTACAGAAAAGGACATAAGGTACTTTCATCCAGAAAAAAAGTACTGTTCTCGAGGGATACAGAAAAGGACATAGGGTACCTTTCATCCAGAAAAAAGTACTGTTCCGAGGGATAGAAAAAAAACTTTTTGACGGTCGTCTGGCATAACAACTCGGCCTACTGATATGAACATGAATTGCAACATGATGCCTGGAGTACAGAAAAAGGAACCTGCGGTATCCTGGAAGAAAATCTGATATCCCGAATTAAAATCTGTTCTCGGGCTATTTTAGGCACATCTATCTTAAAATCCTAACTAATATTATAAATGCGAATGTGAGTTAGTTAGTTTGTTTGTTTGTTTGTTTGTTACGCTTTCACGCCTAAACTACTCGACCGATCATCATTAAATTCTGTAATTTGGTGGAAAATGATGTGGAGCTCATTGCTAAAGTGTACCCAGACTTACAACTAAATTTTAATTGTGATCACTGGTTGTGTGCAAGAGCAATTCTTGCACCAAAAATGAAATCGTTACAAAATCAACACTGACATTTTGAAAGAGGTGCAGGGAGAAATAAAGGAGTATTGGTCAATAGATACAATCATGGACACAAAACAGAGCACTTCATATCCCTCTGAGTTTTTGAATTCTCTGGAGCTATCGGGTGTACCCTCACATAAACTACAATTGAAATTAGGTGTACCAGTTATGCTTATGTGAAATTTAGATTCACCCCGATTATGTAATGGGACGAGGCTTCGGATTACACAATTAGGGCAAAATATAATCTGTGCCACCATTTTAACAGGTGTGTGAAAAGGGGAAAGTGTAATCATACTGCGAATCCCAATAAACCCCACTGACCTACCATTTCAATTCAAAAGACTCCAGTTTCCAATCAAATTTAGTTTTGCTATTGCTGTTAACAAAGTGCAAGGGCAAACATTGCAGGTAGCAGGGGTGGATTTGGAAAAGCCATGTTTTTCCCATGGCCAGCTATATGTAGCATGTTCGCGTGTGTCCAATGCCCAAAATTTGTATGTATTTGTACCAAATGGAAGGACATACAACATAGTATATAGAAGCGTCCTAAAATAATGATCTATTCTGTTCCTATGATTGCAACGGCCAAGAACAAGCGGAGTAAATAAGGGATGTTAATTAACTGTAGGTAAAATGTAAGATGGAGTGGGATTTTCAATTCGCGGCAAGGAATAACCTATGACTCTACTGACACACACTCCACTACTTATTTTCTACTTCTACACTTAATCCTTATTTATTGTGTAGTTTGTATGTTTCTTTATCTCTACCTGTATTGACCAACAACCTGAATAAGTTCATCGTTTTTATTTTCATATTTCCTGTGTCGACCTACAACCTGAATTTATTGACAAAATAAACATTAACGCGAGCGAAGCCGCGGGCAAAAGCTAGTGTGATATATATGCTATATCTATCTCTCTCTTTTTATATATGCTATATCTATACTAGTATGCTAAATATACGTAATCTAGAATAATATACATGCTTTAACTACTATTCATTCGATTGACCTATTATGTATGTAGGCCTATGTTAACTACATGCTTGACCTACTACGTATATATATGTATACTATATATATATATAAAACCTATTATGTACAGGCTACTTTACATATTATGTATAAGTTACTTGACCAAGAATATATATCTAATCTTTGGCCTGTTACTTAGAGGCCCACCTTAAGTAAAGTAAGGGTTTTGGGTAGTAGAGGGGGTTCAGTATTTTCTTATGTTCTCTTACAAGGAGTGGGAGGGTGGGCAGGGGGGGGGTTTACCAGAATCCATCTTACGTTTAATTTTTATCAATGTTTATTGTGAGACCAAATCTAGTGTTTTGTACTCAGAAAATAAATATATTAATTATAAAATTTCGCTTATAATTAATTTACTTACTGCTATTAAAGTATTCTAAAATTTCAAATCACCAATCCTTTTGTCTAAAAATAACCAAATGATTAAAATAATCTAATTTACCAAATCATAAAAATAATACGTAAGATAGACTGGGAGGTTGGGTAACTGACGGATCATATGATCCCTTACGTGGAAAGGGGGGGGGGATGATTCGAAAATCATTTAAAAATACCTACGTAATTTAAGTACGTCCCTTTTTCTTGGAGCAGTGGCTATCGTATATCTATATCATATTTTATTTTAGTTCTTCCCCTCACAATGCAACAGTGACCCCGTTAATTGATGTTCCGCTAATAACCCAAAAGGGTGGTGA
The DNA here is from genome assembly GCA_039000515.1 of Timema cristinae. Taxonomy (NCBI): domain Eukaryota; kingdom Metazoa; phylum Arthropoda; class Insecta; order Phasmatodea; family Timematidae; genus Timema; species Timema cristinae. The sequence goes on along the minus strand of JBCFYV010003508.1, from coordinate 6,113,723 downwards.
GACGTGTCGGGGAAAAATGTTTAGTCGCGGGTAAAAAAAACCTTGTAGTGTTTACAGAAACCACCTGTAGAGAGACAATGACCCTTGTAGTGTTTACAGAAACCACCTGTAGAGAGACAATAACCCTTGTAGTGTTTACAGGAACCACCTGTAGAAAGACAATAACCCTTGTAGTGTTTACAGAAACCACCTGTAGAGAGACAATAACCCTTGTAGTGTTTACAGAAACCACCTGTAGAGAGACAATGACCCTTGTAGTGTTTACAGAAACCACCTGTAGAGAGACAATAACCCTTGTAGTGTTTACAGAAACCACCTGTAGAGAGACAATAACCCTTGTAGTGTTTACAGAAACCACCTGTAAGAGACAATGACCCTTGTAGTGTTTACAGAAACCACCTGTGGAGAGACAATAACACTTGTAGTGTTTACATAAACCACCTGTAGTGATACAATAACCCTTGTAGCGTTTACAGAAATCACCTGTAGCGGGACAATAACCCTTGTAGTGTTTACAGAAACCACCTGTAGAGAGACAATAACCTTGTAGCGTTTACAGAAACCACTGTAGAGATACAATAACCCTTGTGGTGTTTACAGAAACCACCTGTAGAGAGACAATAACCCTTGTAGTGTTTACAGAAACCACCTGTAGAGAGACAATAACCCTTGTAGTGTTTACAGAAACCACCTCTAGAGAGACAATGACCCTTTTAGTGTTTACAGAAACCACCTGTAGAGAGACAATGACCCTTGTAGTGTTTACAGAAACCACCTGTAGAAGACAATGACCCTTGTAGTGTTACAGAAACCACCCTGTAAGAGACAATGACCCTTGTAGTGTTTACAGAAACCACTGTAGAGAGACAATACCCTTGTAGTGTTTACAGAAACCACCTGTAAGAGACAATAACCGTTGTAGTGTTTACAGAAACCACCTGTAAGAGAAATAACGCTTGTAGCGTTTACAGAAACCACCTGTGAGAGACAATAACCGTTGTAGTGTTTACAGAAACCACCTGTAAGAGACAATAACGCTTGTAGCGTTTACAGAAACCACCTGTAGAGAGACAATAACCGTTGTAGTGTTTACAGAAACCACCTGTAGAGAGACAATAACCCTTGTAGTGTTTACAGAAACCACCTGTAGAGAGACAATAACCCTTGTAGTGTTTACAGAAACCACCTGTAGAGAGACAATACCCTTGTAGTGTTTAACAGAAACCCACTGTAGAGAGACAATAACCTATGTTGATTGTGTATCAGCTTTACTAAGAACATTACACGGAAGCTGGAGGAGATTGAAAACAATTCCAAAGAGAAGAGTAGGATTTGTTATGGTTAACATTTTGTAGCAATTATTGCCACAAGTTAACCAAAGTTGGGCTAGTCAATCAAAACATCACTTACCCAATTTCACCGAACCAGACTAGGCAGGGGAAGAACACACGTCAGCACGCAACAACCATACCCAAACATCTGAGAGCTCCATGGCTAGTTGCGGATCATGCCACGAGACACCCCACCAGTCTCAATAACAACATGGACGTGTAGAAGAAGATAGAAACCCGCCAGAAGACTCTAGACGCGTCCAGTACCGCGCACATCCCCTCTAACCGTGTGTTTGAACTCAGTGATCCCCACCCTTGTGTAACCCCGTCTCGAGTGTTCGATGAGTTGTGCTCCATATAAAAGACCGTCCGTCAAGAATGAGACCACTCTTGGATTAGGCTCGGACACTAGAACGAAGCGTAGGCTTCGAGGACATACCTATACAATGTTTATGTTTGGCGTTAAATTAATATATATTGTAACTTTTCTACATTTTTTTGGGGTCATTTTTACGTATAAATATTGTTGTTGATATCTTATATGAATCTTCGTTCTTTTACAGAATATAGAGTAACTTTTTTACTATGCAAAAGGATTGTAGTGAAAATATGACTTTGGTTAAAAGAAAGTAATGTGGGGAAGTTTTTCTAAAAGCTAGGTCTGAATTTTCCCAATTGTTAATTAACTTATGCGTTTCAAAATAAAGATATTTATTGTTAGTTAACTTATGCGTTTCAAATAATAATTTATTGTTAGTTACTTATGCTTTCAAAATAAAGATATTTAGTTAATGTGGAAGTGTGTTGCAATGCTAAATGGAGTAATATTTATAGGAAAGGTAGTTCTAACATTAGGACATAATCTTTTTAAATGGTTAATATAATTAGGCATTACGTTGATAGCTACTCCTATCTAGTTAACGTTATTTATCTAACTTATGAGTTATGTTTCAATGTCAATCAAATGTTGACAGAGTTGGTTAATAATCTTGAAGTTAGAAAATTAGACTAGTCGTTTGTTGTGTAACTACACAACTTTAAAGTTGTTGGCTAAAATTTTGTATTACTTTTTCACAACTAGCACTGAAATATGTTAGATGTTGTCATACGCCATTTTAATAAACCCATGCAGTTAAATCTAATTAACGTATGTTCATAAATATTTTTTTGTGAAGAACAGAGTGTTATTGTTGCACTTTAGCTTTTGCTGATATTGTATCTATACGAAACTTTTAATGTTCGTTAAAAGAAGGGTATTGTTCTCGAATAAGATTTTGGCTGAAATAAAATCAAAGTTTTCTTTAAGACTGTTTACTATTCTAGTTACGCCATTTATCCCTAGGTTTTAGTTATGTGTAATTTCCCAGTCCTTTTAACTTAGTCTCCGACTTCGTCATATGAAACATAATTTGATCTTTGAAGTTGGACAGTGTTTTTTTACGCTTCTAGGAGTGAGTGGCGTGCGTTGGAGATGGGTTGTATACCCTGCTAATCTTGGGCTCAAAACATAATGTTAGTTACACTGCGCACTCCTATTAGTCTAAAGGTTTTGTAATGTTAATTTATTTAATTGTATTGAATCCCTCTAGTTCTAGAGCTTGGATTACAATTTCAACTAACAAATGTTCCTGTTAGACAACGGTTCTCAAACTGTGCGCCGTAGCACCCCTAAGTAGGCCTACTGCGTGATACGTCATCAGTAAGTAATTGTCCTGGTTATTTAAAATGAAATAAAAATAATACTTAGTATACATCCTATATATGTATATAATAATGCTTATTTATATATACTATTTTTATAATAATACTTATATCTATAATTTTTTCAAATGGCTACTAGGTGCTTATGGCATGAATATTTACTAAGTTGTTTGGACCTAACTATTTAATAAATATAGCTGTTAAGTATTTCTAGTGGCCTAGAAGATGAAAAGAAAATGACTGATCAGTGCGATAAAGAAGGTTAAAGAAACTGCACTATCTAAGGCAGAATAGTTCAAGATAATTTATTTGAATTAAGTGTATTATACTTTACTATTGAAACATAATAAAACTATAAGGCCGTTTACCAACTAGTCGAAACAAAACCAACTTCGAACAAAAAATTTTGCTGTAGTTGTAGTGTTCCCATGGATCAAAACTTTGTTGTAAAATAATATTTTGATTCTCCAACATTGAACAACTGTTTGACGAAGTCTGGCTGTTCAATATTCGATGGAAACGTTTGAAGAACAAATCAATTTACACATGCATGATTTAACCTCGTTCTCAACATTTGTGAAGAGTCCCGCGGCTCATTACCACATTGGTTTTTGTGTTTAGCGTTTATTTGTAATTTTTATATTATTATTAAGAATTAAATTAGGCTGTGAAATGACAGTTTATTATGTACAGCGGCATCCTGTTATCTACGATCAATCTATAAAGAAGTGCCACAAGAGGTGGAGAGGAAATTAAATTGTCAGGTAAAACTGTTTTATTAATATGGAAGAAAAAAAATAGGTAGGAAATTTGGTTTGTGTTTCCTGACTTGAAGTTAGTAACGCTTGTCAATCTTCCGCAGTCCTTCAGTATCTATTACAAGGTCAAAGAAGGTTAGAATTACTTGAAAGATGTGCAATAGTTATTACACCACAAAACACAAACCTAATTAAATGAGTTTAATCTAATTAACAACATTGCTTGCTTGGAGATTTCAAAGTTATTTTGTGAAGCGGGTTGCATTTTAACTCGAATCACCTAAGCACCAATGTACGAAATAGAAAGAGAGGGAAGAAAATAAGCAGTTCAACCTGCAAGGTACTCTTTGTTTATTTGCCAATAACACTTTCCCTCTTCCTCTGACGAGTTTAAACAGTCATTTTAATATTTATGCCTTGAAAACATTGATTATCTTTTTAATTTAATAATAATAATAATATTTAGCACTGCGTCTTACTACCCGGTCGGTTTATACGCTTTAAGTACAAATTACGCTAATGAATTAGGAATTGGGAAGGTTGAATTAGAGGAAGTGAACCCGCATTTGCGTGGAGGGAGAGTGGAAAACCATTTAGGAAAAAGCAACCCCAGTTCACCCGACCGAGATTCGAACCTCGATCTCCCGTCCTCAGCAGTCGAGCTCAACACGACAAGCGCGTTAGCCAACTACGCTAACGAGGCGGGTTTTTTAATTTAACCTTTATTTTTGTTTCTTATTCTAGACAAGATATGTACCACGGACTATTTTAATTTACCTCCTAACAGGAAGACTCTTACAGGACATTTTCTTGACCAGGCCAAATATCCAGAGTTGTAGATGATTTATAAGTCATACGTTTACAAAAAACTACTTATATATAAAAACAATAATTGTATAACACTGTAGGGCCATTTTTAGAACTATTTAATAATCTATGGTTTTAGTCTCAACATTATATCTTTAAAACTCGCTGAGTAAAACGTAAATTCACTAACATGGGAAATCCTATCTTGACCGGACGTGACGTCACAGGTAGGCAACGTCCTTAAATAATTTTATTTTAATTTATTTTTTATTTTTTTAGACGCGTCTTACTAATCATTCGGGCTAGAGGCATATTTACGATTTACTTTAGTGTGTTAAAGACGAGTAAGGTTAAATTTAGAGTAAGTGTACCCTCATTTGCGTGAAGGGAGAGTGGAAACTCATTTAAGGAAAATCACCCTCGGTATACCTGACTGGAATGTGAACACTAATCTTCCTAACAATGGCAGTCCTGTTAGTATATTGAGAGAATGATGCCTTAGACCATTCGGTGATCAATGTGGGTCTTAAAGTTGTTATTAATATTATTTATATTATAAGTAATAAACCATATATTTGTCTACTAGAGTTCTTCCTTTCGTAAACAGTTGATCTCACAAACTCTTGGACGCAAAGCTGTACTGACAGCAACAAACGTGTCATGAAGAACAGTCATTACTAATCTAGTAAAAACCACCCCATTTCATAGTTGGTATGTATATACATGTGACCGTCTCCGGGGCTTAGTGGTCAGAGTACATGACTACAGATCCAGGGGTGTTGGTTTCTATCACTGGTGAGTCCAGATTTTCTGTCAAGTGGTGAGTCTATACCGGGGTCAAACTCAACCTTCATGGTGACCATTGAGGGTTACTTGAATAAACAAGTAGCGGCTTCAGTCTAGAAAACTGAGATTAATGTCTGGAGGTTATTTGTGCTGATTACATGGTGCCCATTAGCCCAAATATTTGCAATATATTTGCCAACATGTGGCGTCCGATCGGTTGGTATAGCTCACTTGCAAGCTGATAACATAACTATTTTTGTATATACATGCAAATAATATATATATATATATATATTATTTATATATTTGAGTGAACCATAATTTGATACAATGAATATAAACTAGAAATTTGTCCCATTATTCGCATAGGTAAGTCGCATAGAACTATATAAAATTAGGACGTTCAACATCCGGTAGCAAACATTTTGATAGTCCTTGGTGTACACTGTACAATCTGAGATAACCATGGCAATCACAAACCAATCATGGCACTTAATTTCTAAACAATATTCAAAGAAAATATTACTTAGTCACAAACTGACTGCAATCCATGGACAACGCAATATTTGTACAAGCGTAATCATAATAATATAAGTGAAACAAAGTAATATATATTACTACAGAAACATTTAAAAAAGGGCATCAAAAGCTCTTTTCACAGAAACATATTAAGTATTAATCTTCGTGATTCCACAAAGAAAATCACGGTCACCAAGCTATTTCGCCAGGGTAGTCGTGACAGGAACAATGACTCAATGATCAACCCAAGTCTCATACCATTGAGCTGCTTTTCTTCGAGCAGTCAACTATGCCACGGCCACTGGTGTGTCATTGTTACCGTGGAGGAATTCTCAAAGGATGGGCTGGGCATGAACTAATACTTATTTAGTTTGGTAATAATTTTACTTAGTTGCCTGTCATTTATTTTTTATTTTCTCTCCTCCATCACAGATAACTTAAAACTTGCGAACCTCAGAGCCGGATCCCTGGAAGCTTCGGGCCAAGTACTATGGTACCAAGAACCTCCTCCCACCCCCTCGTGGCTTCTCTGGAAGGAGGGGTGGCCTCTAAATTGATAAATTATTAGATTAATATAATAATAATAATAATAATAAAAAAAAAATTAGCACCGCGTCTTACTACCTGTTCGTGTTACACGCACTTACGCTAGTTTGTAATGGTAGGGTGATTGTGAGATGAAATGGAGACCTGCAGTTTAACGTGGAATCCAAACAACGGTGGCGGCCTGGCATTCCCCACATTCACAAGATGTCTTGTCAGAGGTGAAGGAAGGGTTTGGTAATCAGATAAATCTGTGCCGGGACCAAGGATTGAACCACGGACTCCTAGCACAAAGTCTGACACCTTATCCCTAGACCGCCAGGTGACGTTTAATCTATTGTAAAAATACTTTATCATGCCTAGGCAAAACTAGGAATGTGGTGTCGAAAGAAAAGTATAAATACTGTTCTCAATAAGTATCGTAAGAAAAATATCGATATCATACTAGTCAGACACGTATCAATAATTTTCTTTCGAGAGGGGGGGGGGGGGGGGGGGGTGTTCATTCTTCAAATATTGCTTGATGACGACGTCATCTCAAGACTAAAAATTGGGGGGAGGGGGAAACGAATCTGACCTGTACAGAGAGAAAACTATATCAAAATTTTGTACAAAAATACATTAAAGTAGACCAGTTCTTTCATTCACTAATAATTGATATACTTTTAATTTATTAATATAAAATATAATATTTTTACATACATTTTTATAAAAACTTATAAATTTCTCATTCAAAGTCATAAAAAGTATATTAATTATTAGTGGGTCAACTGCAATATAAAAATTGTTATGAAATTTTGACATATCTTATCTCCGTGTGGGAGGAATTCATGAGTATATTTCATCCTATTTATTACGAAGTTTAATCCGGTCAAGAAAATGAAACTTAAATTAATTAGGATTGTATTTTTTAGCTAGGAAATTATTACTATAAAAGAAGATATTATCACAAGATAAATTTGTATTTTTATAATTTTAATTTTGTTTAGATTTAGGGAGGGTGGCTTCAGCTAGCTCCACGAACCCCCCTTCTGAATACGTGCCTGGAACTAGTATCGAAAGAAAATTATCGATAACAGTTAAGTAGGTCTATCGGTATCGAAATTCTAATGTGAATTTTTTTTTTCTTATCTTGTAATAATAGTTTCAACTTTTGCATCAAAATTACATTTTCATATTTATTTAAACACTGAAAATTATATTGATTTAACCATATTATAATATACTTAGGTATATCACGTCAATGTTGTGTTGGAGCTTGAAGATGTGACAGATAGTATTGTAAGATGGATATTATAAAATGTTTTACCACACCAGCTAGAGTTATTCTTGCTTGTCGTGTAGAAAATGATGAGGATTGAGAATAGTGTCGGTTGATCTTCCTCCACAGTCCACCTTAGTAAAAGTTTAATCCCAGCATGTGTGAAGATAACAAAAGCGTTGTTTCTTTCCATACCGATCCGATACCGGGGTTTGAGTACTAGTATCAGTAAAAGTATCGGGAGAAAAAAGTATAGAGAAAAAGATACTAGTATCAAAGGGAAAATATCGATATTATAAAATATCGATACTGTTCACATCCCTAGTCAAAATTTACGTTCGTTAGTGCACTCAGTTTGGAGTTAGGTAAGATATTTTTCAAATATTTAATTTATTTTAATTTATCGATTTCAATAATTTCCTTGGGATCGCCACAGTTAGTTAAAGATTGTACAAAGAGGAATTTTAGAAACGTTGTTCGCCGGACTTTGAACGTCATAATTTGATATAGTTTTGATGCGACTTAACCACTTACCTGTGCGGATAACGGGTCTAACAGTTAATATATTAAATAATATAAGATTAGTTTAGTTATCTCATGGATTCAGAGTTTTCAAAAAATTCAGCCAACTAATCAGATACCCTGCCTGTTTTGGAAAAAGTATTACATTAAAGTGAAAAATTTTGAATACAGTAAAACCTTAAATATAGGAGCCAAGTGCAATTGGTGTGATTGTAGTTTACAATCTCATAAAGTGCAACACTTGACTAAATAAGTTTTCAATTTGATTGCCTGGGCGTAAAAAAATATGCATTTGAATGACCGAGGGGAAAAAGTAAAAAGAGGTTCCTCTGTGTACATATCGATTTGTTAATGTCGCAAGATTGTCCTGTGAGGACGAAAACAAGACGAAGAGGGTTCAAATAATTAAACGGGCACGCAACCCTCTATATCCCCCCACCAACCACCCTCGTCAATATTCTCTGCTTGCAATAGCGAGATAAGTTCTTCTTTGGCCTTTTATTAAGTGCCGCAGATGCTTCAAATACGACTTAAAAATACACTTTTTTAAATAATTATTCTATGTTCAACCATCTTACTACTAGTCCGGGATATCCGCATTTTATGGGGCAGAAAGGAGAAAGATAAAATTTATCAGAATTTCCGTGGAGGAAATAAATCCAGGCTCCTGATTAGGCTATGATTAGAACTCCGACCCCCTTGTCACAGGAAAGCAAGAAAAGACTAGATTACGCCTTAGCCCACGTGTCCATCAATACGGGTGTGACAATTTATTTTCATTTTGGTTCTTATGATTATTTACTAGAACAATACAACATGATTTACAGTTATTCCAAACAAGGTATTTTAATAATTATAACCACTAAGTGAAAATAACACAATCTGGAAATGCATGCTACTGCTCTGTCAGTAAGTTGTTGAAATCTCAACTTCTTTCAAGGAATGTAGAACTCAGAATATACTAAACAATCATCGTACCTTCTTTTAAGGAATGTAGAACTCAGAATATACGAAACAATCATCTTACCAGTTGTTCTCTATGGGCGTGAAACGCGGTATCTCACCTTATATGATGAAAATAAATTTAGGTGTTAGAAAACAAGGTGCTTAGGAAGATATTTAGTCCAAAAAGAGATGTAGATACTAGGTAGAGGAGGAGGTTAAATAATGATGAGTTCCATGACCTGTGCTCAACACAATACAATTTTTGAAAAGTCTAGTCTCGTATATTACGGTGGGCGAATCGGAGAGTCTAGAACCTTGTCCGGTGTATTGAGTGGCAATTACAACGGAAAGAGGCCATTGGTAGACCTTGAAACTGATAGGAGAATAACATTAGAATGTGTCTGAAAAAGACCATCGGTAGACCTTGAAACTGATAGGAGAATAACATTAGAATATCTCTGAAAGAGACCATCGGTAGACCTTGAAACTGATAGGGAAATAACATAAGAATGTCTCTGAAAGAGACCATTGGTAGACCTTGAAACTGATAGGAGAATAACATAAGAATGTCTCTGAAAGAGACCATTGGTAGGCCTTGAAACTGATAGGAGAATAACATTAGAATGTCTCTGAAAGAGACCATTGGTAGACCTTGAAACTGATAGGAGAATAACATTAGAATATCTCTGAAAGAGACCATCGGTAGACCTTGAAACTGATAGGGAAATAACATAAGAATGTCTCTGAAAGAGACCATTGGTAGACCTTGAAACTGATAGGAGAATAACATTAGAATGTCTCTGAAAGAGACCATTGGTAGACCTTGAAACTGATAGGAGAATAACATTAGAATATCTCTGAAAGAGACCATCGGTAGAACTTGAAACTGATAGGAGAATAACATTAGAATGTCTCTGAAAGAGACCATTGGTAGACCTTGAAACTGATAGGAGAATAACATTAGAATGTCTCTGAAAGAGACCATTGGTAGACCTTGAAACTGATAGGAGAATAACATTAGAATGTCTCTGAAAGAGACCATTGATAGACCTTGAAACTGATAGGAGAATAACATTAGAATGTCTCTGAAAGAGACCATTGGTAGACCTTGAAACTGATAGGAGAATAACATTAGAATGTCTCTGAAAGAGACCATCGGTAGACCTTGAAACTGATAGGAGAATAACATTAGAATGTCTCTGAAAGAGACCATCGGTAGACCTTAAAACTGATAGGGGAATAACATAAGAATGTCTCTGAAAGAGACCATTGGTAGACCTAGAAACTGATTGGAGAATAACATTAGAATGTTTCTGAAAGAGACCATTGGTAGACCTTGAAACTGATAGGAGAATAACATTAGAATGTCTCTGAAAGAGACCATTGGTAAACCTTGAAACTGATAGGAGAATAACATTAGAATGTCTCTGAAAGAGACCATTAGTAGACCTTGAAACTGATAGGATAATAACATTAGAATGTCTCTGAAAGAGACCATTGATAGACCTTGAAACTGATAGGAGAATAACATTAGAATGTGTCTGAAATATACCATTGGTAGACCTAGAAACTGATAGGAGAATAACATTAGAATGTGTCTGAAAGATACCATCGGTAGACCTTGAAACTGATTGGAGAATAACATTAGAATGTCTCTGAAAGAGACCATTGGTAGACCTTGAAACTGATAGGAGAATAACATTAGAATGTGTCTGAAAGAGACCATTGGTAGACCTAGAAACTGATAAGAGAATAACATTAGAATGTGTCTGAAAGATACCATCGGTAGACCTTGAAACTGATTGGAGAATAACATTAGAATGTCTCTGAAAGAGACCATTGGTAGACTTGAAACTGATAGGAGAATAACATTAGAATGTCTCTGAAAGAGACCATTGATAGACCTTGAAACTGATAGGAGAATAACATTAGAATGTCTCTGAAAGAGACCATTGGTAGACCTTGAAACTGATAGGAGAATAACATTAGAATGTCTCTGAAAGAGACCATTGATAGACCTTGAAACTGATAGGAGAATAACATTAGAATGTCTCTGAAAGAGACCATCGGTAGACCTTAAAACTGATAGGGGAATAACATAAGAATGTCTCTGAAAGAGACCATTGGTAGACCTAGAAACTGATTGGAGAATAACATTAGAATGTCTCTGAAAGAGACCATCGGTAGACCTTGAAACTGATAGGAGAATAACATTAGAATGTCTCTGAAAGAGACCATCGGTAGACCTTAAAACTGATAGGGGAATAACATAAGAATGTCTCTGAAAGAGACCATTGGTAGACTTAGAAACTGATTGGAGAATAACATTAGAATATCTCTGAAAGAGACCATTAGTAGACCTTGAAACTGATAGGAGAATAACATTAGAATGTCTCTGAAAGAGACCATTGGTAGACCTTGAAACTGATAGGAGAATAACATTAGAATGTGTCTGAAAGATACCATTGGTAGACCTAGAAACTGATTGGAGAATAACATTAGAATGTCTCTGAAAGAGACCATTGGTAGACCTTGAAACTGATAGGAGAATAACATTAGAATGTCTCTGAAAGAGACCATTGGTAGACCTTGAAACTGATAGGAGAATAACATTAGAATGTTTCTGAACGAGATAGGGTGTAATGAGGTGGGCTGGATGTAACTAGTTCAAGATAAGGATAAGTTGAGTACTTTTATGAGTGTGGCAATGGACTTTCGAGTTCCTAGTGTTTAGTGTAAGTAAGTAACCAATATAAGTTATTGCTTTGATCAATATAAATATAGTTTTACTAAGTGTTATACTATCGTAACAGAGAGAAATTTCACCTTTCTAAAATTTTGTTTTTTCTGGAATAATGACTTTGTACATTATTTTGATGTCTAAGATCATAGCTATATATTTAACATGGCAGAATTTAACATTATTTTACATTTACTGTAGGAGTGGTCATTTTTAGTGGAATTACATCATAGTAATATTTATATTTTGTGTTTCGGTTACATTTTTTATTTTAGGTATTTTGTTTATTATTGATGATGATTATAATTTATTGCGTTATCTTGGGGCGATGTGTTCATTTCAAGAACACCTACATATATTTATTTACTTTTTTATCGTTAATTAGTGCCATAACGAGAAATCAAGACAAATCGTTCTTGAGTGCTTTGAGTTTATCCATAGCAGATCCACCAAAACATTTGTTTGTAATATGGCTGGTGTAGGATATGTTGTTTTTGAGCTAAGATATTTGACTGCTCATTGACTGCTGACATCAGAAGTGGACTAAGCTAGACTAAGAAATATTGTTCCTTCAATTAAACAAACACTTACAGGGGTATCAACATGATCTTCTTTAATACTGCCGGCTTTGCAGTCGACTGTTTTAATACGACACGTCTTGTTCTACTTCTAATTTGGAATGTCCGCAGCCCACACTCATTTAACTAAGCAGGATGCTGAGGGATAGTTTTGAAAGAACTGCACCCACATTCCCACGAGAATAACATTGGAAAACAACACTAATTCAAAATGTGTAGAATCCCCCCAGGTGCACTTCAGGAGCCTAGTGCTGACTCCAGGCTTATTTGAAGAGCCATCAGGTATGAGATTGCCTGGGACTAGCAAGATATATGCTAATAGCATCAGTACCACGTGATGTTCGAGCAGGTTGGGAATACGATGTTGACAAATACTGGAATATAGGACGAGAGGGAACTATGTTAATAGCAACCGTACCATGTGATGCTCGACCATACAGCGGTATGAGGTGACTACTACCGGAGTATAGTCGTGAGTCAACCCCGTGGCTTGCGGGGGGAGTTATGTAATAGCAACCGTACCATGTGATGCTCGACCATACAGCGGGTATGAGGTTGACTACTACCGGAGTATAGTCGTGAGTCAACCCGTGGCTTGCGGGGGAGTTATGTTAATAGCAACCGTACCATGTGATGCTCGACCATACAGCGGGTATGAGGTTGACTACTACCGGAGTATAGTCGTGAGTCAACCCCGTGGCTTGCGGGGGGAGTTATGTTAATAGCAACCGTACCATGTGATGATCGACCATACTGTGGATATGAGGTTGACTACTACCGGAGTATAGTCGTGAGTCAACCCCGTGGCTTGCGGGGGACGAGAGGAAGATATGTTAATAGCAGCTTTAATAAAGTACGGCTTATAAGAATTAATCAAACACGCCCTATCCATTTCAGAATGCGTGCAAGAATGAGTTAAGTCAACCATTTAAGAACTAACATTTTTTATTTATAATTGCGTAGCTATACTGTAGTATCTACAGCCATTCTAGTTAAACTACATTTTATTTAATAATAGACATTATGGTTTACATTTAGTTTTATGGCACATGCTAAAATTTGACAGTTTATATTATGTAATTGGAAATATTTTTAGATTTGTATTACAAACATTCCAAGTTAAACATATCAAAACAATCCTATGTCCGAAAGATTATTCTTTTCTCGTATGAAAAAAGGAAATATTTAAATATGTACACTCAGCTTATATTGAAATATTTAAGACTAACCTTGATGGATTATTATACTCTGGATTAGATTATAATATTGGGCTAAAGTATAATCCAAAAAAGGCTAAAACCCATATTTCAGGGTTAACAAAGTGTACTGAGCTGTGCATAGAATAGATACACTTTAAAATATGTTTGACTTTGAATATTATGATACTACTATAGTATTAAATATTCAGTGATATGTTATTTTTACTTCCTCTCTAACTTAAAGGTAGAGAAAGTATTGTGATTGTCAAAAAAATCAAACTCGAGATCTTGATGAAGTTTGACGTTTCATGACCCCCCGAATCCGAAAAAGTTTTTTTTATCTCCGTCTATCTGTCTATCTGTTTCTCCATTTGTATCTTGGCGTATACCCTAAACTATTTTACCAATCTGGTTAAAACTTGGCATCTAGGGTTTTTCAAGGGTTGCCCCAAGTATTTTTTGGGATTGTATAGCCAACTGTAAAATTAAGGGTAGGTTACTGAAGGGTGAAAAGAGAAAAAATAGATCTTCTCAAAATTAGCTCTACCGATTTTGATTAAATTTCATTTATAAGCATTGATCAATATCATACACAAAATGGCTACTCTAATTTTTTCGGCAAAATGATTAAGGGTTCCGGCCTGACGCATAAATTCTCTTTTTTATCACATCTCCGAAACTATTTGAGATATGAAATTACTTACCACTGCAAATATGTAGATCTATTAATAATACTAATATTTTAATTGAAACATATTTTTATAAAACTAATTATTTTCAAGCTAAACACATATGTATATTTTTTGACTTTTCGAACAACAAAGGTAAAGTATTGCGACCGTTATAAGAATATAACCCGAGATGTTGATGCATGTCAACCTTTCATGACCCCCTGAACTCTAAAATGTGGTTTTGCAATGCTGTCTGGCTGTGTGTCTGTTTAACCCTAAAATAAGAGGGAAATAAAGGGCGAAAAGAGAAGGGAAAAAAGTCCCAATATCGGCTCTAACGATTTAGATTAAAATTTGTATCTAGGCGCTTATTAAGATTATAAACAAAATGGCTATTTTAATTTTTCTATGAAAATGACTTTTAAGGTATTTTAAAGAATCGGAAATGTCGCTATCTCCGCAACTATTTAAGATACTAAATAACTTATTATGGCAAAATTAGACACTGGTAACTTGGTAAAGTGGTCAGTGCAACTGGATACGAACCTAGGTGTCACGGGTTTGATTATCGGCTGGTACAATGGGTATTTTTTCTGAAATTGTAACAAGCCCAACAGTCACCAGGATTGGTCAATTAGTCTTAAGTTAGATTTAAGATTACTCCTGGGTCTAATTCAAAAAAATTTTCATAAGGGGATCATAATTATAAATAAAATAGTTACTTACAATGTTTGATTTCTGTTTAAAGCCATTTAATAGTTTCTCATTCATATTTGATCTTATTTATGTTTTAAACTGTGGTCAACCTCTCCAATTTTTTTAAATCAGATAGTTTTTATAAACTATTTGGAGCCCTCCTTCAACAATTTTTTGGAAAAAATCGCTCATTCTAAAAGCTATGAATAGTCATCACCTTTAATTTTTTCAAAATTAGATTCTTTTATAAGCCATTTAAATTGGTCCTCACCTAGACATTTTTGAAATGTGGATGCCCCTTGAAGCTATTTAGAGTGATCCACTCCTTAATTTTTACAATAATTAGAAACATCTAGAAAATAATCTTTGAAATGATCCTCCACTAACAAAATTTTGAAAATGTATTTATTTAAGAAACTAGGCTATTTGGGGTAGTCCTCGCCTGAAAATTCTTCAAAATTACATGCATATAGAAGCTATTTGGAGTGATCCACCTTTATACATTTTTGAAATTTGGATGACCTTGTTAGTTATTTAGTGCTTTCCTCCCACGGCTTTTTATTCCATTTAAATGCCTCTAGTCTAGTAGTTATTTGAAGCAGTCTTCTCCGGCAAATTTTTGACAATAGAATGCATTTATAAGTCATTTGGAATTAATTTAAGTCCATCTCCCAGCTTCATATTCGATATCAAAGGATTTGAGCTATATCTAGGGGGGAATTTATTCCAGTGGGGGTCAAAGTCCCCTGCAGTTCCACCACTCCTGCCATCTACACATAGGCCTACTCTATATTTGGTATTATTGGATGAACTGCTCTCAGACGATTATTAGTCTTCTTTGACGTATGATAGTCTACCGTCTCAATGCAGAACAATGTTCGTTACTCGCTACGCATGACAAATATTAGTATATAAAAAAGAATAATTTTTCCAATTTTGCGTGAGTCATATCAAAAATTGAATAAACGTTGACGAAAACGCACGTGTGGACCCGCTTAAAAGGTGCCTGCGCCTAAAAAGATTTTTAAAAATTGTATATTTTATCTCTGTTTTATATATTTTAAATTTTGAAATTTCATTTTGTATAATTTCACTTTTTCAGGGGCCTTTGCCCCTACTATGCCCTTCCACCGAATCCACGCCTACTCGTCCAGACCTTATTCATAAACACTCGCAACTATCATAGTGGGTACGATATGTAGACACCTCCTATGGTGCAACCTGGGGAACGTTTGACACCATTGCAGTGAAACACAGTCAGATTTTATATTATTAGCACCGCGTCTACTACCGTTCGGTTAACCACTACGCTATGTGTAATGTAGGGTATGTGAGATGAATGGAGGACCTCAGTTAAACACGTCGGAATCCGAACACAGTGGCGAAAACCCCTGGCACGTCTAACCACAGTACACTTCACAAGATGTTTGTAATTAGTAACTTTAGAACAGAATGTAAATCTGGCCGCTTGTAGATACGCATATCGCCAGATAGAATTATTAGACAACTGTACCCCGTAGACCCCAGTACCACTCAGATCCTATAACCTTGTTGTATAACAATCTCTGAACAAGTAACACGAAAGTTCTGGTCGAACACTGTGAAACAAGTATACCCACTCATGTAAAAATGTCTAGAATGATAACATTAGTAGTAGGAACCGGTTAAATCTAGATAGTAATCGATCTGATCCAGCAAGAGAAACCCTGTAAAAACCCCTGTCTAGATATAGACACACTCTAGAACCACAAGTATACCCTCTCTGTCTAATAGTAACACTCTCTAGAACCACAAGTATAACTCTCTGTAAAAACCCTGTCTAGATAAGATACACACTCTATGAACCATCAAGTATAACCCCTCTGTAAAAACCCTGTCAGAATAAACACATTCTAGAACCACAAGTATAACCCTCTGTAAAAAACACTGTCTAGATGAGTAAACACCATGCTCAAAAGAACACAAACAAAGTATAAACCTCTGTAAAAACCCTGTCTAGAAAATGAACACACTCTAGAACCACAAGTATAACCCCTCTGTAAAAAACCCTGTCTAGATATACACACTTCTAGAACCACAAGTATAAACCCTCTGTAAAACCCCTGTCTATAGATATAGAAACATCAGACACATATACCTCTGAGAGTAACCAGAACAAAGTAACCCTGTGTAAAACACCCTGTCTAGATATAGCACACTTCTAGAACCACAAGTATAAAACCTCTGTAAAAACCCTGTCTAGATATAGAACACCTCTAGAACCACAAGTATAACCCTCTGTAAAACCCTGTCTAGATATAGAACACACTCTAGAACCACAAGTATACCCCTCTGTAAAAACCCTGTCTAGATATAACACACTCTAGAACCACAAGTATAACCCTCTGTAAAACCCTGTCTAGATAATAGACACACTCTCTAGAACCACAAGTATAACCCCTCTGTAAAACACCCTGTCTAGATAATAACACCTCTAGAACCACAAGTATAACCCTCTGTAAAAACCCCTGTCTAGATAATAACACACCTCTAGAACCACAAGATAACCCTCTGTAAAAACCCCTGTCTAGATAATATAACACACTCTTAGAACCACAAGTATAACCCTCTGTAAAAACCCTGTCTAGATAATAGACACCTCTAGAACCACAAGTATAACCCCTCTGTAAAAAACCTCTGTCTAGATATATAAACACACTCTAGAACCACAAGTATAACCTCGTAAAACCCTGTCTGATATCACATCTACCACAAGTATAACCCTCTGTAAAACCCTGTCTAGATAATAACACACTCTAGAACCACAAGTATAACCCCTCTGTAAAAACCCTGTCTAGATAATAACACACTCTAGAACCACAAGTATAACCCCTCTGTAAAAACCCCTGTCTAGATATAACACCTCTAGAACCACAAGTATAAACCCTCTGTAAAAACCCTGTCTATAATAACACACTCTAGAACCACAAGTATAACCCCTCTGTAAAAACCCCTGTCTAGATAATAACACACTCTAGAACCACAAGTATAACCCTCTGTAAAAACCCCTGTCTAGATAATACACACACTCTAGAACCACAAGTATAACCCCTCTGTAAAAACCCTGTCTAGATAATAAACACACTCTAGAACCACAAGTATAACCCTCTGTAAAAACCCTGTCTAGATAATAGACACACTCTAGAACCACAAGTTAAACCCCTCTGTAAAACACCTGTCTAGATAATAACACACTCTAGAACCACAAGTATAACCCCTCTGTAAAAACCCTGTCTAGATAATAAACACACTCTAGAACCACAAGTATAACCCTCTGTAAAAACCCTGTCTAGATAATAACACACTCTAGAACCACAAGTATAACCCTCTGTAAAACCCCTGTCTAGATATAGATACACACTCTAGAACCACAAGTATAACCCCTCTGTAAAAACCCTGTCTAGATATAGTACACACTCTAGAACCACAAGTATAACCCCTCTGTAAAAACCCCTGTCTAGATAATAACACACTCTAGAACCACAAGTATAACCCTCTCTGTAAAACCCCTGTCTCTAGATATAGAACACACTCTAGAACCACAAGTATAACCCCTCTGTAAAAACCCCTGTACTAGATATAACACACTCTAGAACCACAAGTATAACCCCTCTGTAAAAACCCCTGTCTAGATATAACACACTCTAGAACCACAAGTATAACCCCTCTGTAAAAACCCCTGTCTAGATAATAACACACTCTAGAACCACAAGTATAACCCTCTGTAAACACCCTGTCTAGATATAACACACTCTAGAACCAAAAAATACCCTAAACCTCATATCCTTGACACAAGTACCTCTAAACCTAGTATACCACTGACCAGTACCCTAAACCGTCTGTTACACCTAGACCCAGTCCTCTAAACCCCGTAACTCAAAACAAGTATAACCCCTCTGTAAAAACCCCTGTCTAGATAATAACACACTCTAGAACCACTAGTATAACCCCTCTGTAAAAAAACCTGTCTAGATAATAACACACTCTAGAATCACAAGTATAACCCCTCTGTAAAAAACCCTGTCTAGATAATAACACAACTCTAGAACCACAAGTATAACCTCTCTGTAAAAACCCGTCTAGATAATAGCACACTCTCTAGAACCACAAGTATAACCCCTCTGTAAAAACACCCTGTCTAGATAATAGCACACACTCTAGAACCACAAGTATAACCCCTCTGTAAAAACCCATGTCTAGATATAGAACACACTCTAGAACCACAAGTATAACCCCTCTGTAAAAAAACCTGTCTAGATAATAACACACTCTAGAACCACAAGTATAACCTCTCTGTAAAACCCTTGTCTAGATAATAACACACTCTAGAACCACAAGTATAACCCTCTGTAAAAACCTAGTCTAGATAATAGCACACTCTCTAGACCACAAGTATAACCCCTCTGTAAAAACCTCTGTCTAGATATAGAACACACTCTAGAACCACAACTATAACCCCTCTGTAAAAAACCCTGTCTAGATAATAACACACTCTAGAACCACAAGTATAACCTCTCTGTAAAAACCCTTGTCTAGATAATAACACACTCTAGAACCACAAGTATAACCCCTCTGTAAAAACCCTTGTCTAGATAATAGCACACTCTCTAGAACCACAAGTATAACCTCTCTGTAAAACCATATCACAACAAACGAGAGCACAGCTGATGTCATTGGCTAGCTATTTTAATATCTCTCCCTTACTCTCCTCTGAACGAAGAGAGACGGCCACGGAACGAACGAGCGGTCTCGGCGTTAACGTGATTCTACGGGGGAGGGGGGAAGTCAAAAGACGAGCTAGGTAATTTGTTTTCCAGATCCCATCTCTAGTCGGGTGAGGACAAAACACTAACGCCGCCCGCACCGCACATTGCTCCCCTGTGAGGAGATGTTAGTGCCCCAAGGGAGACAGTCGGCACTTTGTCCCCTTCCTGTAACTGCGACGTGAGACAGGGGTGAAGTCCCGGCTCTCACCTCTTGAGGATGAAGTTAATCTTAGAGATTGTGCTGACAACAGTGGTTCAGGAAACTTAGAGGATCACTTGACCTTGGAGGTTTCTCTTTAGTAGCCTCAAACATATTTTAGACAGGATATGCAAATTCATACATTTGATCAAATTAATTTGAAACAAAGCGTCCGTCTCACTCTACAGATAACTCTCGCCCCCGGATAATTTCTTAGGTATGTAATACATTGTGGTGTGGAAAGCTTTAAAAAAAAACATTATAATGAGACTGTTAAAACCGTTTACCACGCTTTAACAAACACAACTAACTAAAAATCGATTACTCTACATTTAAAATAAATGTTACGATATTGACTTTTTCACTCTTTACCTAAAAATTGAGATATTTACTCAAAGCTTGTAGGTTATGTGAAACCTAATATTGTGCTGTACATTGTTGCAGAGATATTCCACCAAGAAGCATACAGAAAATAATATACACTGTTACAGAAACATATTGAGAAGAAGTAACGTCTCTGTTCACCAAAAAAGCATAACACTCGACTTCCCAGACCTCAAATTAAAGATACATTCATCATTATTTCAGAAACTATTGGTTTTATACTAATGTATTTCAATAATTGCAAGTTATTTATTTTTAATAACACTACAACTTTGTACGATAAGTTATTTCATATCTCAAATAGTTACGGAGATATAATCATAACTGTAAATTTCTGCTATATAATTACCCTCAAAGTCATTACCATGGGAAAATGAGTCTCCATTTTGTTTGTAATCTTAAACATAGCATGGATACTAAATTTAATCAAAATTGTTAAAACCTTTTTTTCTATAAAATCTTTTTTTTTTCTCTTTTCAGCTTTAAGTAAACTACCCTTAATTTGAGGGTTAGACCAATATTTCTAAAAACTCCTCCGGTGGAATCTTATGAAGACCCAGGATACCAAGTTTTAGCAGAATCGGTAAAATTGTTTTGGCTCTAGTTCCAATAACAGACCGACAGATGGACAGATGGACAGACTTTCTTTCTTTCTTTCTTTAATGATCTGTAGTTAATATATCAATACACTAAATTGTCAAATTAAAACATGTACAATAATATACAATACAATCAGAAATTGAGTTGAATACAAATTATCTACATAATGCATGTAAAAATATTTCTTTAAAAATTAACAATCAAATTTCCTCTAACTACTTTGCACAAAATGTTTCTGTATGTCCAGAAAGAAATATATTCAGTCAACTTTCCCTTATTTTTATATTTAACAAATTCAGATTTTAGTCGGTATTTCAACCTTACACAGAAAAAATTATGGTATTCAGGTACTTGCTGCTCCGTCTTTAAAAAGTAACTGTATGTCCTGTATATTGTTGATTTTGCCAATGTAATGAGAAATTTTACCAACTGTCCTGCTATATCAGATTCACTTGATTATCACCATGAATTAAAATGCCCTCATCTACAAAAGTTCTGTTCAGCAATCTTCTTATTAAACTCATGATAAACAACCAACGCGTTTCAGTACGAGTACATTGTAAAACCATGTGCATAGCAGTACCAGGAACATTACACCATGGCACAGGCTACTGTGGTATCTTTTCCATATGAATAATCGAACAGGTGTAACTAGGCGGTCGTGAAGAAATCTCCAAGCAATGTCTGCATCACAACTATCCGTGGGGTACCGGTACAATATTCTCCATGGAAACACATTATCACTCCAATTAGACGTTCGTCTGGAAGACCACCATCAACCAGCTTAGCGGTACATTCCATATACATTTTCTTACGTTTTTGAGGAAATTCTACATATTTCCCGAGAAGACCACTCAAGAAGGAATACTTAGTGACAATGGTATTAACCTGGTTTGGGTGCGAACAGGTAGCTTTTCGAATACCAAACATTTGCCAGGCACTGCGAACTGAGCTATAAAATCCCGACAGAGCACAACATGAAGTACTATTTAAACCTTCAAGGTGGAGTTTGTAAGATAACAAATTCCGGTTTTGCATCAACCTTTTTTCTAGATATCTGAGTCGGAGAGACATTACTCTACTAGGAAGGTGGGTAACTGAATCTCCCCCAAATCGTATATCAGCAAACACGTACTGTTGTTGTTGTTGTTGTTGCTCTTGTTGTTCTCGTCGCTCTTGTTGTTCTTGTTGTTCTTGTTATTCTTGTTGTTGTCGCCGCTCTTGTTTTTGTTTTTGTTGTATCTCTGAAAATGACTGAGGACGATGCTTAGGAACAGTAAGTATACTAATAGTGGGTACATAATCAACAGATGGTAGATTATCTGATTTAACGGGGTCAGCGCTGCCTCTGGCCTCAGTCAACCGCGTCACTTTGCTAGTTCCAGTGACCAACATCACTAACAGTAGTGTTTCGGCGGGGCTCACTTGACCGCTCAGTGGTCGACACATCTTGTGTACAGTTCCTTGCCACGTGTTCGGGAAGCGAGCATTGAAAACACTTAGCGTCATCAGTGGACAAATATACTCGCCCTGGCATATTATCTATTGTTAAATTAATAAACAAGGAAGTGAGTCTCCCTGTTAGGGATAGTATAAACAATACGTCTAAACGAGTAGACATGAGAGAATTGTGGTAATCTAGAGCTTATTTTAATTTCCCTCATCTGACTCGTAATTTTCCCATATTTAGACAAGTTCGTTAACAACAGATCATTTGTAATATCTGGGTGTAACATTGGAAAGTACTACTTTAGTGGACGACATAGCAAATCTTCGAATTGGAACAAAAATACTGTCTACGGACACACCCCCATCTTCTAACATTTTATTAACACTCTCTTCATCCGCCATAAACAAACACACGCGTCCACCACTTATGTTGGACGCATAACGAACATTATGTGTCCCACAACATTACCTACACTGACCAAATAATCATCTAACACTTTACCGGGAACGATGGTGTCCAAAACAATCGCCAGTTTGCGGTCCGGCCTGTTCGATGACATCCCATGTCATCCAGGATCCGAACCCGGCACACCTGAGTGGCCTCCACTCATGTGGAGGATAGCATAACACAACACACCAAAACACTATTAATAAGAAATACTAAATCCCTCGAGTATATTTAAACACAAAGTTCACAGTGTAGCACACAACTTTACGGAGCAACGCTCCACACACGTCCACTCGCTACGAGAGCAGCAGACAGACAGACAGACAGACAGATGGACAACAGACAGTGAACAGACAGACAGATGGACAGACAGACAGATGACAGACATACGATGTTAACTGATCTCAGCTTTACGGTCATCAAGCGAAGAATGTATAACTCCGCACTTTGGAGCGGTTTCTGGCTCGAGCGTCGTCTTGTACATCATTTTCTGGTTATTCGGTCGTGATATTTGTACATCATTTTCTGGTTATTCGGTCGTGATATGTATTTCTAAGGGCATCGTCTTCCTGAAGCTAAATATCCTCATACTGAGATATTTAGTTTAGTTATTGTAATGCTAACGCTTCAAAATCACACACATAATACTAAAATAACTTAATTGTTACCATAGCAACTAAATACCCTACTACATGTGTGTAAGGAACGCACGATCTACTTTCTAAAATCCTTCACTTTAAACACAGAGCTGCAACAACTCACGTGAGACCTAGTTCCAATGAAGATCATGATAATTTAATATTTACTATTTTTCTCTCTAAGCTCCTTATACAGATTCCATATTCCTAAGTTCGTGGTCCATAAGAAATTGATGTAAGAGTATCAGATTGCTCTGTCTGGGTCCTGATCCGGGTTCGTACTCCGTAGAGGTTGCTCAATTTTAACTTTCTAAGGACTCGTCTATACGGACTAGCTACAGATCACATTTATGTAAATATGTGCGCTCGCATAAAAGCTAAAGCACTAATGACAGCTTTGCTTGCTTTGTTTGGGTACAAAATACTAGTACATTTATTTATTTAATATTTTTAGGCAAAAAAAGCAAACACTAATTATATTCTTGATAGTTCAAATCATGTGTTAAATATAGTTATTGTGATTGTAATTTTCCTACATTCCAACTATACCCTGAAGTTTTCCCCAAAAAATTGCGGCGCTTCCCCCTCCACCACGCGCGATGCGTCACTGTTCTCGCGTATCGTAATTCATTCTTTGATCCTTTAGCTATCCAGTGGTATAATTTAATTTTGTATGTAGAAGATAGATTCGAAACTACAACGCCAAACTGTATCCCCCGATTTTGTTATCATTAGGTTTTTTGGATTGCCCCCGTTGGTAGCAAATTTAAAGATGTATTCACGTCAAAAAGTTGTTTTAGTTTATTTCATTGATCAAATGACTTCTTGGCGCTGGTTCTTTCGAAGAGTTTTATTGGACTAAGTCTCCGACTATCTTATTGATTTGCACAGTCACGTGATTAAGGATCCGAACTGTGTGGACGCGAATATAATTTCATAAGGAACACGGACACGAACAATGGACCTACATATACGGGATCTGTGTTTGAGCCTTTATTGAGGTACTTATGGTATAAAAACAAAAGAGCAGCGGTTCTTTAAGTGACCATCTAGCGGCAGAGTCAAGAATCACAGTGACACAATCTAGTGTTGTCATCTTGGTGGAGAATAATGGTATTGCTTGTATTTGAAGGGGTTGAGTGTCAGTTACCTTCCCCTCCCCCCCTCCCACATTCCCCCCCACAATTTCCCCTCCCCTCTTCCTATCTTCCCTGGTAGTAAATTTACCTAGAGCAGTTTAATTTAAGGAAGACATTATAATTAGGTAGTATAACATTTTCTAGTTGGCTAGTGATATTATTTTATTATTCGGCTAATGGGGTATATTTCTAAATTGTGTGTGTTGTGTGTATAATTATATATAATATAATATATAATATATACTATTTACTTTCCGATATTTGTTTTATTTATTTTAAGTAAACTAACGATCTTCCATCATAAAACACTCCTTGAGTCGAGCTCTTGGTGAGAGTAGCCATTCCATTAACTCTTATTGTAGGCCTATATTGTGTAGCTGTTATGACAGTAACAGCTACAGCTTATTATAAATGATAAGCAAATAGGACATGTGAGTCTATTGTAGAGGATAGGTGGGATAGGTCAAGGGAGTCTATTGTAGAGGATAGGTGGATAGGTCAAGGTGAGTCTATTGTAGAGGATAGGTGGGTAGGTCAATGGTGAGTCTATTGTAGAGGATAGGTGGGTAGGTCATGTGAGTCTATTGTAGAGGATAGGTGGATAGGTCAAGGTGAGTCTATTGTAGAGGATAGATGGGTAGGTCAAAGTGAGTTTATTGTAGAGGATAGGTGGATAGGTCATGGTGAGTCTATTGTAGAGGATAGGTGGGTAGGTCAAGGTGAGTCTATTGTATAGGATAGGTGGGTAGGTCAAGTGAGTCTATTGTAGATGATAGGTGGGTAGGTCATGTGAGTTTATTGTAGAGGATAGGTGGATAGGTCAAGGTGAGTCTATTGTAGAGGATAGGTGGGTAGGTCAAGGTGAGTCTATTGTAGAGGATAGGTGGGTAGGTCAAGGTGAGTCTATTGTAGAGGATAGGGTGTAGGTCAATGTGAGTCTATTGTAGAGGATAGGTGGATAGGTCAAGGTGAGTCTATTGTAGAGGATAGGTGGTAGGTCAGATGAGTCTATTGTAGAGGATAGGTGGATAGGTTAAGGTGAATCTATTGTAGAGGATAGGTGGATAGGTCAAGGTGAGTCCTTGTAGAGGATAGGTGGATAGGTCAAGGTGAGTCTATTGTAGAGGATAGGTGGTAGGTCAAGGTGAGTCTATTGTAGAGGATAGGTGGGTAGGTCAAGGTGAGTCTATTGTAGAGGATAGGTGGTAGGTCATGTGAGTCTATTGTAGAGGATAGGGGGTAGGTCAATGTGAGTCTATTGTAGAGGAAAGGTGGATAGGTCATGGTGAATCTATTGTAGAGGATAGGTGGATAGGTCAAGGTGAGTCCATTGTAGAGGATAGGTGGGTAGGTCAAGGTGAGTCTATTGTAGAGGATAGGTGGATAGGTTCAAGGTGAGTCTATTGTAGAGGATAGGTGGATAGGTCAATGGTGAGTCTATTGTAGAGGATAGGTGGTAGGTCATGATGAGTCTATTGTAGAGGATAGGTGGATAGGTCATGGTGAGTCTATTGTAGAGGATAGGTGATAGGTCAAGGTGAGTCTATTGTAGAGGATAGTGGGATAGGTTAAGGTGAGTCTATTGTAGAGGATAGGTGGTAGGTCAAGGTGAGTCTATTGTAGAGGATAGGTGGATAGGTCATGTGAGTCTATTGTAGAGGATAGGTGGATAGGTCAAGGTGAATCTATTGTAGAGGATAGGTGGGTAGGTCAGGTGAGTCCTTGTAGAGGATAGGTGGTAGGTCAGGTGAGTCTATTGTAGAGGATAGGTGGGTAGGTCAAGGTGAGTCTATTGTAGAGGAAAGGTGGGTAGGTCATGTGAGTCTATTGTAGAGGATAGGTGGATAGGTCAAGGTGAGTCTATTGTAGAGGATAGGTGGGTAGGTCAAGGTGAGTCTATTGTAGAGGATAGGTGGATAGGTAATGATGATCTATTGTAGAGGATAAGTGGTAGGTCATGGTGAGTCTATTGTAGAGGATAGGTGGATAGGTCATGGTGAGTCTATTGTAGAGGATAGGTGGGTAGGTCAAGGTGAGTCTATTGTAGAGGATAGGTGGGTAGGTCATGATGAGTCTATTGTAGAGGATAGGTGGTAGGTCAAGGTGAGTCTATTGTAGAGGATAGGTGGTAGGTCAAGGTGAGTCTATTGTAGAGGATAGGTGTATAGGTCAAGGTGAGTCTATGTAGATAGTGGGTAGGTCAAGTGAGTCTATGTAGAGAAAGGTGGGAGGTCAAGGTGAGTCTATTGTAGAGGATAGGTGGGTAGGTCAAGGTGAGTCTATTGTAGAGGATAGGTGGGTAGGTCAATGATGATCTATTGTAGAGGATAGGTGGATAGGTCAAGGTGAGTCTTTTGTAGAGGATAGGTGGGTAGGTCAAGGTGAGTCTATTGTAGAGGATAGGTGGGTAGGTCAAGTGAGTCTATTGTAGAGGATAGGTGGATAGGTCAAGGTGAGTCTATTGTAGAGGATAGGTGGGTAGGTCATGATGAGTCTATTGTAGAGGATAGGTGGATAGGTCAAGTGAGTCTATTGTAGAGGATAGGTGGGTAGGTCAAGGTGAGTCTATTGTAGAGGATAGGTGGGTAGGTCAGGTGAGTCTATTGTAGAGGATAGGTGGGTAGGTCATGGTGAGTCTATTGTAGAGGATAGGTGGTAGGTCATGTGAGTCTATTGTAGAGGATAGGTGGGTAGGTCATGATGAGTCTATTGTAGAGGATAGGTGGGTAAGACAATGTGAGCCTATTGTAAAGGCTGGGAGGGTAGGACAGTCTGAATCTATTTGACCACGTGGTACGTCTTGCACTGTGTACACGTGTCTGGATTGGCTGTTTGAACCGGGACCGCAACACGTGTTTCTAAAAGCAAAAGGAACGTAGATACGTTAGTTTTGAGTGTACTCTACTTACCGTTTTTAATATAAATATCATTAACGCTCGTGCGTAGAGTACGTTCATTTAGGCCCCTCCCCCTCTCTCCGATGAAAATCTCGGAGATGTGTTAAGACCACCCTGCGAGTAATAATAGTCACGTGTCTACCACAAACCGCCCCGGATTAACACTTTTGGGGGCCCTGTGACTAGTAGAACTTGGGGCCCTTATAAGTTAGTACCCCAATGAATGATTATGAATCGTACATAAACATCATACATGGATACTTTTATTTAGAATCAACCTTTTTTTTTTTGCAAACGATCAATCATGGTGAGTACCATGAGTTTTGTTATTAACATATTTATTATTATTATTATTAGCACCGCGTCTTACTACCCGTTCGGGTTATACGCACTTACGCTATGTGTGATGGTAGGGTGATTGTGAGATGAAATGAAGGACCTACAGTTTAACGTGGAATACGAACCACGGTGGCAACCTGGCATTCCACACATTCACAAGATGTCTTGTCAGAGGTGAAGGAAGTTTGGTAATCAGATAAATCTGTGCCGTGACCGAGGATCGAACCCCGGCCGCCAGCATAGAAGTCTGACACCTTACCCCTAGACCGCCAGGTCACCCCATTAACATATTAATTAATTATTAATACTATAGTAACTATTAAATTATACAGTCCATTATGTACTGAGTGGATTATAGTACTGTAAATTAATAGCTAATAATATAATAGTATTGGATATTATATAATTATAGACTATTTCAGTGTAGTTGCATTTTATGTAGTCCACCATCTACAGATGAAAATAGTAATAATATTAGTATAGTAAAAAGAATTCTAGTACAGAAAACTTTTTTTTTTTTGCGTTTTTCTTGCGTCGCATTTAGTTAATTCTTCAACATAAATAATTGTATTGTTTTACCTCACAAATTGTTGTCAATAGGAATTAAATGTTTATTTTTCTGTCAAAAATCAAATACAGATATGTACTCTATGTGATACCAGGCCAAAAGCACCCTTCGTTTAAGGAATTTCTGGATTAGTTTGGGATACATTTTACGAAAAAACTTGAGAATAATATTGAAATAAAATATTATCACAAAATAAATATTACAAGTCAAAGTGATTTAATTGCCAAGCGGATGGGGGTCCCTAACATCGGGGCACACTTGGCACATGCCTGAATTCGGGCCTGACCAAAAAACATAGTTAGGCATGTGTGCTGAAACCACCTGACTGTCCTCCGCCCACCAAATAGTTTGAATCTCAGTTGGATGCTCTGGATATCAACGGATTCCTCCGCCAGGCGGTGATCACGCGGGCTCCACATGGGTTATAAATACTTACAAGGTACTGTGTTGTTTCAATTTCTTTGTCAGGGCTGTAATCTGGGAACCCCCTTTTGACTTCAGTGGACCTGAACTGTCCTGGGACTCCGCCCTACTGGTAATCTCCCCCACCCGGTGATTGATGTCAGAGTCCTTAGATCGTACCCGGGAGACAACGAGCTGCCTCTCCCCTCCATAGACTCAAATAATGAACAAACATTTTAACTATTTGAG
The DNA here is from genome assembly GCA_039000515.1 of Timema cristinae. Lineage (NCBI taxonomy): Eukaryota > Metazoa > Arthropoda > Insecta > Phasmatodea > Timematidae > Timema > Timema cristinae. Next base: position 6,084,549 of record JBCFYV010003508.1, on the reverse strand, counting down.
TATTGTGTCGCCAGCCCAGAACATGGACGGATAAATAGTTTGCTTTGTTATTACGTTACTGTATCGTTAATTGATATAATCCTTTATCATCGTCATTTATATTTAGGTTAAATCTTTGTCTGAGTGTGTATCAAGGTATTGTATAAGAATAATTAGCATTGTATTGAGTTTTTGTTGAATCCCAACACGTACTAGACACACTTCCTCTACTTTTACATGTCTGTCTGGCTTTACTTGGAGGTCCCTATGAGAAACATCCGTCTCCACCAATGTTAAGACAGAGCTAATACTAGATTATACTCAACTACATATTATAAGTTTATTAAATATCTTCCCCCAACCCACCTCCTCCACTAGCGACACACCACTAATGTTTCCAACTTTGGCCGATGGTGGAGTCTTGGAGTTATCTGGGAACAGTTTTCAATAGGTGGTCCACGGGCTAGATGAAGAATGTCAATCTGACCTGAGATGAATAGTTAAACGAAAAAATAATATATGCCCATGTATATTATATAATATATAACCCAACTCCACGGTTTTACACTGCACGTCTGACAACCCTATGCTAGACGTAACCAGAAATGGGTGGTCGGAGGGCATTGCAAAAACAAACAGTTGCTCTCTCATATGTCACTCGTGAGTCAGTAGAATGGTAACCGGTCTGAGTGTAACATATGTATGTCTACATGAGGTACTTAGTTATCATTTTGAGTACATACATATTTACAAATTATCTTTTTATCTCTAGTCTGGTCCATGAAAATAAAATTAATTATGCCCCTTGGTGAGAAGTAATTAAGATCCACTGCTATAGAGCAATATTTTCTACTTTTAACTTCACTTTGATTTAAATCAGATTTAGAAACAACAGGTCCCAATTTAAATATTGAAATAAACAGATGAACGTTTTACAGAGTTCAAACACTCTAGGAGGACCCTCCTTCACTCAATTAATAGCACATCTGATTACAGAGATTAGGGTTCCCTTGTGATAAATAGTCATCGTTGGAGGAATGGTGTTGTGTGAAATCCAAACAACTTGTTTCTCTCCGGCTTTTGCAATGAGTGGATACTTGCATTAGTTTCGTTCGGGTTTCGAACCTTATCCTGTCTCGGTTAGGGTCTTAAGGTGAGCTCTAAATAGTTCTTGGATTCTTGTAATGGGAAACGCGTAATTCGACTAGTACTTTTTCTTCAAATGTTTCTCATTTAATACCATTATTCTCGTGACGAATATTCAAGAACTTGTGAGGTCATCTTCTTTCCTTGTTTGAGGTCGTCCATCATTTGCCTTCTTGGTCTTCCTTGTCCATTTTTACAATCCACTTTGACTTCCATGACGTCACTCAAAACATCAACTCTATAACGTCAACCCGCTAGCTAGATACACCGATAAAGCGACCGGCATCACTAACAATGATAGTGCCAATATTTTCGGATAGAGGGTGTCATGGGGTCAGCACAGCGAGTTCTTCGGCCATTAATCTCAGTTTTCTAGACTGGAGCAGCTACTTATTAATTCAAGTAGCATCTCATTTGTCCTCAAGAGGCTGAATTTTACCTTGTTCCAGACCAACTGCTTCACAGAAAACTTTTGGACGTGCCAGGGTTTGAACCCTGGACCTCAGGATATGTAGCCAGAAGCTCTGACCACTAAACCACATAGGCGGTCTTTCGTGATACAATAATACATATATTCTCATGTGACCCATCAAGTTGGTCGTATAATTATTTGCAGAGTGGTTCTATTTATTTGGGTTCAAAAGCGTTTTGTTATCAAAAATAGCAAAACTAATAATTACCTTAACTCACGAGTCTCGAGTTAAGGTCTTTATTTTTGTGATTTTTATAAAAACAATAATATTTTGGCCAAAATAAATAAAATATCGTTCCAGGGAATACATCTAGTTTAATTTGCTACAACCTGCTTTGGTGGCCGCATGGTCTAAGGTGCTACTCTCCGGTAAGATACTAGACTGCCGATGAAGGGTAGATAGAGGTTCGAATCTTGATCAGGTATACTGAGGATGGTTTTTCCAAAATGGTTTTCCACTCTTCCTCCACGTAAATGCCGGTACACTTCCTATAAATATAACTTCCCTAATACCTAAACCATCAGGGTAATTAGTACATAAACGTATAGGATACCCCAAGTAGGACACGACGCTGAAAAAAAAAAATTGCTACATAAAATAATCTCAACAGTTCTTGAATATTTGTCATGGACATTTCTGAATTTGGCTAGGACTTTTTATTTTTATTTAAAAAGTTTATCTTCTAATGCCAGTATGTCCATGACAAATATTCAAGAAGCGTTGAGAATACTATGTCCAATATTTTATTTATTTGGCCAAAATATGTTTTTTAGCTCTAGCCCCCTTCTATTCTCCCATAATGCTCTACACTTGCTTCCCCGACTGAAGTAGAACATTAGTTAGTGCATACAACCATCGATAGAGACGTGTTTGCTAGTTCGAAATAAGAGTACTCAGCAAGCTAAGCCGCCATTCTGGGGCAACCATCGCCCGGAAGACTACTCACAGAGTTACACCAATTTGTCAGCGAGCTATTTGCGGTTTGTGTCCGCAACTGGCGGGTCATCCTCCCCAGGGAGTCGTCAGGGGGAGAGCAATCTGTCCTAGCCCCATTCACGTCGGAGGGGTGGGTTGTGGTGATAACAGGCCTATAGCTCGGTGGTAGATTTGATACCCACTCTGGTACACTAGAACAGCAGGAGTCGACATTGTGCGGGGGACAAGTGAAGCTAGTAGTCACAAACATGTTCTCTCTCACTCGCTCATGTGGCAAACTTATCAGATGTAACCCAATAACACACACTGTTGCATCAAAACTAACCGAAGACAGTATCAAATATAATATTTTATTTAAATAGATACATAATAATTTTTAAAATTCATGTTTGAATAAATAGCTTGTTTTAGTGTAAATACATAACATTTTATTCAAATAAACGTACATTAGGAATAAACTAATTTTACCAGCCAAACAGCGTTAGACAAATTCTTACTTTAATATCTCTGTTTCATAAACGTATTTAAACCAATATCATAGTTTTAAACAAGAATAACAAGTTTTGTTTGCTCTAGAGACGCCTTATGTTGTTGTTATTTTAGGACAGCGAATTAAATAATTGGTTTCATTATGACATAAGCAGGCTAGTCAGGAACAGGATAAAAACAAGCAAGGGAAATGATATTTCTAAGAAGCAGGATCAGTTGACAGGATGAGAAATGAGAGATAAAGAGGAATAGTAAAGGAAGACCCAGTCCAGGACAAGATAGAGAAGGTAGGACTAATATGGTATGGCCATGTGATAAGAATAGGGAAAGATAGGATATCCAGGAGGAGGTTGGATATGGAGGTGGGGGGTGGGGGGCGTTAGAGGAAGATCAAGGGACAGATGGCTGAAGGGAGTAAGGAGGAGTGTGGAGGGGAGAGGACTGGGTCAAGGTGGAGGGAGAAAGGTGATGGGAGGAAATGAGGCAGTGGAGAGGCTTATGTTCCAAACAGATCCTGACAGTGGCTGAAAGCTGTTCATGATGATGATGATGATGATGATGATGACATTTGTTCTGAAAACCCGCATTGGTGTGAATGTGGTCTAAAACATTAGGATCATAGGTTTGCTGGTGACAGGAAAATCGGAGTGTAAATCCTAGTCCGATCTAACTCAATGGTTTCCAACTCTCCCTTCCTGCAAATGCCAGTGTATTTCTTCTAAATCCATCCCATTACCGTAGTTAAAACACTATGACACTCTTGGGTGGAATGATTCAGAGGAGAAAATGAAATTGTAATTAGTATCTGGTTGGTAACCAGCATGGCAGGCTTTATGGTACCTTAGAATCTTAGTTAACCATTAGAATAAAATGGCCACTTCTGTATTTTTATCTCAGGCCTATCTCCTGATATTATTTTAGTAAGGTTCAACCCTTATATCCCAGTTTCGTGAAGTACAGATGTAGAACAACATAATTACTATGGTCAAAACGATAAAGCAATGGAGTCAGTTATCTTGAGAAGAGAAGAAATCGTACTTTTTCATCCGAAAATATTATCCCCCCCCCACCCCCTTAAATTGTTAAATAAAGTTATCATGTTCCCACTCGATATATAATATACTTAACAAAGGAAATATGCATGTTGCCTATATATAACCTCCCAGGTGATAAAAGCACACTGGAAACATAACTACTATAGTAGACCGACTATCGGCCCTTATTTTCCAGTTTTAAAAATTAATGTTTTTCCATTTTAATGCATCAAGTGAAATATTTATTCGGCTATTAATATTGACAAATGGTCACCAGTTTTACAACAACCGTAAGATAAATGTTACTACCTTTTGTAACTGTTGGTAAACATGAATAAAGACATCTTGTTAAAGCATTAGCACAGTACTATAGAAGTGTGAGGGGTTACTCCTCTGTGGACAGGGGGTGTCATGTGGTCAGCACAGTGAGCTCTCCAGCCATTATAATAAGTTTTCTAAACGGGAGCTGTTACTTATTTATTCAAGTCGCTCCTCATTTGACCTCATGAGGCTGATTTTGACCACGTTCCAGACCCACTGCTTCACAGAGAAATATATGGAAGTGCTGAGTATCAAACCTGGGACCTCCGGATCTGTGGCCAGGAACCTTAACCACAAGACCAGTGAGGTATAGGATTATAACATGAAATAATATCTGCATTTATTTTTATATTTCATTAATTTTGCTTGGAAATGAATAGGTGCGGCATTTTTTGTAATATTGTTCTTAAGGGAATACAATACATTTTGGGTTGATGTATTGAGACAAATTAATTTTTAGAAGTAATATAAATAAGATTATTAAAAAATACATACATATTTAATTGCCATTAATCGGGTTTTTTTTTATCACCGCGTCTTACTACCTGTTCAGGTTATACGCAATGCTACAAGCGATGTAGTCCAGATATGTGTATCGTAGTATTCGTTGAAATGTCTCTTGAAGAAATAATATCAAGTATCCAACTGTTTTTATTTGATTTTTACGGTTGCTATAAAATAAAATTGCAAATATTTTTACAACTGAAACACACAGAAAGAAGAGAGAGTGCAACTTTTCCCCTCACACATCTATTTTATAAAATTTTATTCAATATAATTTCAAAGATAATATTATATGTCTGTAGTATTTATATCAATAGAAGAATTCTGTTAGAAATAAACTTTGTTGTTGTTGTTGTTGTTGTTGTTGTCAACATTAATAATAGTATTTTTCATATTAATGAACATAGTTGGAAATCACTTGACTTTCTATATACAAATATGAAAACTGATTTATATTTGTCCAAACCATTTTCTTCCCATCTCAATCTGAGTGTACTAAGATTTTACTACAATCCAAATCAATATACTTTAATAATATTAATAATAAAAATTAAATTCATTTTATGTAATAGGATAGAAAAAAACTTTATATATATATATATATATATATTTACCGATGAGCCAAGGGGATGATGGTGATGTGAATCCAGTGGAAACATTTAACCCTAACTAACCAAACCCTGGTGATCATTGGGGTAAAGTGCTCGCCTCAGTGCATGATGTTCATGGGTTCAAACCTAGATGAGGTCGACATATTTATCTTGAGCGATAAAAATCAGTAGCTCAACTACCTTCTGGGGAGGGGGGGGGGGGGGATAAGGCCGTCAGTCCTATGTAGACGTAAAAGAAACATGTAAAAGAAACCTGGAAAGAATGGGAAAATGCCTCTACCGGAAAAATTGGTAGACCCTTTTATTCTCGCTCAGAGAATTTATTATGTACTGATATAGTCACTCGTTTCAGAAAGTGCACATTAAATATATAAATATATATATATATATACTTCTTCTACTGTCACTGATATTTTCAAGATGAATACATTCTGGAAGGGTGTTTAGATATTGAGTATCTGATTACCAAACTCTTCCTTCACCTCTGACAAGACATCTTGTGAATGTGGGGAATGCCAGGCCTCCACCGTGGTTCGGATTCCACGTTAAACTGTAGGTCCTTCATTTCACCTCACAATCACCCTTCCATCACACATTAGCGTAAGTGCGTATAATCCGAACGGGTAGTAAGACGTGGTGCTAATAATAATAATAATAATAATAATAATAATAATAATAATAATAATAATAATAATAATAATAGATATTGAAAACGAATAAAAGAAAATTAGCTACTTTGGAACCTTTTCTGTAAAAAGCCAGGGTAATTTGTCACGTAATTTGAGCCCACTAACTCCTGACTCATCGGAACGACCTTGTCTAATAAATTGGAAAATCAATTTATTATACAGACAAAAATGCCGTTTAATAAAGTTTATTTGTCTAGAGATCCATTTTGGGAGAGCACCAACAAGGGAGGGTGAGCTATTTGGGGAACTCATCTCTTCACATATGAAATGTAGCCCTCTTTAATAGACCCTCCCCCCTTCCCCAGGTTGAGTCAACACATTCTATACCTACCTGCCCTCACTCAAAGTAGAGGTACGGTCAATATTTGTACGGAGACACGGATATATTCATTCAATAACAGCGTGGACACTGATTGCTGGAATAATGTACACTAGTATACAGGGGGAGTCATAAACTGAACATCACGAGACTATCGCTTTTACTCTAACAGCTAAAATACTGTCAGTTCTATAAAAACCACATTTAAGTTAAAATAAAGTTTAATAGATAACACCCTATCTACAGTTCAATTACAGCCATGTTTCCGAAAATGAAATACTCTTTTTCCAGCTAAAATCCTGCCGTATTTTAGTAAGCAGAGAAATATATCTACAACTATAAGCCAGCCATGTTACAGTAAGAACACTCCGTCCACCGCTATAATACAGCCATGTTACAGTAAGAACACTCCATGTACAGCGATAATACACCCATGTTTCAGTAAGCAGAACACTCCAACTACAGCAATAATACACCAATGTTTCAGTAAGCAGAACACTCCAACTACAGCGATAATACACCCATGTTACAGTAAGAACACTCCAACTACAGCGATAATACAGCCATGTTTCAGTAAGCAGAACACTCCAACTACAGCGATAATACAGCCATGTTACAGTAAGAACACTCCAACTACAGCGATAATACAGCCATGTTTCAGTAATCAGAACATTCCAACAACAGCGATAATACAGCCATGTTTAAGTAGGCAGAACACTCCATGTACAGCTATAATACAGCCATGTTTCAGTAGGCAAAACACTCCATGTACATCTATAATGCAGCCATGTTTACACTCCATATACAGCTGTTAGCAGAACTTAATCCACTTGTTGGTAAAGCTTGCATTGCTAGTTTGACGGTAACTTGCAAAGGACCAGCTATTTGTTAATTCCCCTCTAGGATCATAGAGCTAACACCTGCTTCAAATAGAAGGGAAAACTAGTATTTGTATTGGGTTAGATACTCCCCTTCGACCTCTCTGATACAAGATTGTATCCACTTGTTAGCTGTGAGATGGTGTTCAACCTTTCAACACTCCCCCTCGACCGTTCTGATACAAGATTGTATCCACTTGTTAGCAGTGAGATGGTGTTCAACCTTTCAACACTCCGTCTCGACCGTTCTAATACAAGATTGTCTCCACTTGTTAGCAGTGAGATGGTGTTCAACCTTCAACACTCCCCCTTGACCGTTTTGATACAAGATTTTATCCACTTGTTAGCAGTGAGATGGTGATCAACCTTCAACACTCCGTCTCGACCGTTCTGATACAAGATTGTCTCCACTTGTTAGCAGTGAGATGGTGTTCAACCTTTCAACACTTCCCCTCGACAGTTTTGATACAAGATTGTATCCACTTGTTAGCAGTGAGATGGTGTTCAACCTTTCAAAACTCCCTCTCGACCGTTCTGATAAAAGATTGTCTCTACTTGTTAGCAGTGAGATGGTGTTCAAACTTTCAACACTTCCCCTCGACCGTTCTGATACAAGATTGTCTCCATTTGTTATCAGTGAAATGGTGTTCAACCTTCAACACTTCCCCTCGACTGTTCTTATATAAGATTGTATCAACTTGTTAGCAGTGAGATGGTGTTCAACCTTCAACCCCCCCCCTCGACCGTTCTGATACAAGATTATATCCACTTGTTAGCAGTGAAATGGTGATCAACCTTCAACACTCCCCTCGACCGTTCTGATAAAGATTGTCTCTACTTGTTAGCAGTGAGATGGTGTTCAACCTTTCAACATTACCCCCTCGACCGTTTTGATACAAGATTGTCACCACTTGCTAGCAGTGAGATGGTGTTCAACCTTTCAACTCTTCCCCTCGACCATTCTGATACAAGATTGTATCCACTTGTTAGCAGTGAGATGGTGTTCAACCTTTCAAAACTCCCCCCTCGACCGTTCTGATACAAGATTGTATCCACTTGTTAGCAGTGAGATGGTGTTCAACCTTTCAACACTCCCCCCTCGACCGTTCTGATACAAGATTGTCTCTACTTGTTAGCAGTGAGATGGTGTTCAACCTTTCAACATTCCCCTCGACCGTTCTGATACAAGATTGTATCCACTTGTTAGCAGTGAGATGGTGTTCAACCTTTCAAAACTCCCCCCTCGACCGTTCTGATACAAGATTGTATCCACTTGTTAGCAGTGAGATAGTGTTCAACCTTTCAACACTCCCTCCTCGACTGTTCTGATACAAGATTGTCTCCACTTGTTAGCAGTGAGATAGTGTTCAACATTTAAACACTCCCCTCGGCCGTTCTGATACAAGATTGTCTCCACTTGTTAGCAGTGAGATGATGTTCAACCTTTCAACACTCCCCCTCGACCGTTCTGATACAAGATTGTCTCCACTTGTTAGCAGTGAGATAGTGTTCAACCTTTAAACACTCCCCTCGGCCATTCTGATACAAGATTGTCTCCCCTTGTTAGCAGTGAGATGGTGTTCAACCTTTCAACACTCCCCCCTCGACCGTTCTGATACAAGATTGTCTCCACTTGTTAGCAGTGAGATGGTGTTCAACCTTTCAACACTCCGTCTCGACCGTTCTAATACAAGATTGTCTCCACTTGTTAGCAGTGAGATGGTGTTCAACCTTCAACACTCCCCCTTGACCGTTCTGATACAAGATTTTATCCACTTGTTAGCAGTGAGATGGTGTTCAACCTTCAACACTCCGTCTCGACCGTTCTGATACAAGATTGTCTCCACTTGTTAGCAGTGAGATGGTGTTCAACCTTTCAACACTTCCCTCGACAGTTTTGATACAAGATTGTATCCACTTGTTAGCAGTGAGATGATGTTCAACCTTTCAAAACTCCCTCTCGACCGTTCTGATAAAAGATTGTCTCTACTTGTTAGCAGTGAGATGGTGTTCAAACTTTCAACACTTCCCCTCGACCGTTCTGATACAAGATTGTCTCCATTTGTTATCAGTGAAATGGTGTTCAACCTTCAACACTTCCCCTCGACTGTTCTGATATAAGTTTGTATCAACTTGTTAGCAGTGAGATGGTGTTCAATCTTCAACATTCCCCTCGACCGTTCTGATACAACATTGTATCCACTTGTTAGCAGTGAGATGGTGTTCAACCTTTCAAAACTCCCCCCTCGACCGTTCTGATACAAGATTGTATCCACTTGTTAGCAGTGAGATAGTGTTCAACCTTTCAACACTCCCTCCTCGACTGTTCTGATACAAGATTGTCTCCACTTGTTAGCAGTGAGATAGTGTTCAACCTTTAAACACTCCCCTCGGCCGTTCTGATACAAGATTGTCTCCACTTGTTAGCAGTGAGATGATGTTCAACCTTTCAACACCCCCCCTCGACCGTTCTGATACAAGATTGTCTCCACTTGTTAGCAGTGAGATGGTGTTCAACCTTTCAAAACTCCCCCCTCGACCGTTTTGATACAAGATTGTATCCACTTGTTAGCAGTGAGATACTGTTCAACCTTTCAACACTCCCCTCGACCGTTCTGATACAAGATTGTATCCACTTGTTAGCAGTGAGATGGTGTTCAACCTTTCAACACTTCTTGAGCTAGGTCTATCCAGTCCACCTCATTACACCCTATCCAATATTGAGCTAGTTCTATCCAGTCCACCTGATTACACCCTATCCCAATATTGAGCTATGTCTATCCAGTCCACCTCTTTACATCCTAACCCAAATTGAGCTAGTTCTATCCAGTCCACCTCATTACACCCTATCCCAATATTGAGCTAGTTCTATCCAGTCCACCTCTCTACACCCTATCCCAATATTGAGCTAGGTCTATCCAGTCCACCTCATTACACCCTATCCCAATATTGAGCTAGTTCTATCCAGTCCACCTCTCTACACCCTATCCCAATATTGAGCTAGTTCTATCCAGTCCACCTCATTACACCCTATCTCAATATTGAGCTAGGTCTATCCAGTCCACCTCTTTACACCCTAACCCAATATTGAGCTAGTTCTATCCAGTCCACCTCATTACACCCTATCCCAATATGGAGCTAGTTCTATCCAGTCCACCTCTCTACACCCTATCCCAATATTGAGCTAGGTCTATCCAGTCCACCTCATTACACCCTATCCCAATATTGAGCTAGTTCTATCCAGTCCACCTCTCTACACACTTTCCCAATATTGAGCTAGTTCTATCCAGTCCACCTCATTACACCCTATCCCAATATTGAGCTAGGTCTATCCAGTCCACCTCTTTACACCCTAACCCAATATTGAGCTAGTTCTATCCAGTCCACCTCATTACACCCTATCCCAATATCGAGCTAGTTATATCCAGTCCACCTCATACACCCTATCCCAATATTGAGCTAGTTCTATCCAGTCCACCTCATTACACCCTATCCCAATATTGAGCTAGGTCTATCCAGTCCACCTCATTAAAACCTTTCCCAATATTGAGCTAGTTCTATCCAGTCCACCTCATTACACCCTATCCCAATATTGAGCTAGTTATATCCAGTCCACCTCATACACCCTATCCCAATATTGGGCTAGTTCTATCCAGTCCACCTCATTACACCCTATCCCTATCTTGAGCTAGTTCTATCTAGTACACCTCATTACACCCTATCTCAATCTTATTTCTCTGAGTGATAATTTCTTTTCAGCATTCATTTATAAACCTATTTCCTTGCTATCCTCTAATAAAATGTGTGCATTTCTTGCAACAGCTTCCTTACTATTACCTAACAAATCTAAATCAACTGCATATCCTAATTTCTACATTGTACTTTTTAGTGTAAACCCTTCCCTATTATTTCTTTACCCTAATAACATACTCTAAGGCCTGATTAAAAAGTAATGGGAAAATTGAACCTTAAAAGGAACAATAGACACGACTGGTCTAAGCTAATGAAAATTTTTTAATAGAGTTGAAATCTTTCTTTGAAGACGTACAATAATCAATAATACATAATGATATTCAGAGCCTTAGGTAGATTGATTTGGTTTATTTCGTATTAATTTTTATTAATATTGAACGCAGAAAATAGCTTCTCTCCCTATTTATATGTGCATTCTTTGGTGATGACGCGTAGGTCAGAAAAAGTGACCCAACTAAGCTATGAAGGTGGCCCAACTAAGCTATGACCGTGGCCTAACTAAGCTATTACCGTGACCCAACTAAGCCGTGACCGTGACCCAACTAAGCTATGGACGTGGCCCAACTAAGCTATGGACGTGGCCCAACTAAGCTATGGACGTGGCCCAACTAAGCTATGGACGTGGCCCAACTAAGCTATGGACGTGGCCCAACTAAGCTATGACCGTGACCCAACTAAGCTATGGACGTGGCCCAACTAAGCTATGGACGTGGCCCAACTAAGCCGTGACCGTGGCCCAACTAAGCCGTGACCGTGACCCAACTAAGCTATGACCGTGGCCCAACTAAGCTATTACCGTGGCCCAACTAAGCTATGGACGTGGCCCAACTAAGCTATGGACGTGGCCCAACTAAGCTATGGACGTGGCCCAACTAAGCTATGACCGTAACCCAACTAAGCTATGGACGTGGCCCAACAGAGCCATGACCGTGGCCCAACTAAGCTATGACCGTGACCCAACTAAGCTATGACCGTGACCCAACTAAGCTATGAAGGTGGCCCAACTAAGCTATGACCGTGGCCTAACTAAGCAATGACCGTGACCCAACTAAGCCGTGACCGTGACCCAACTAAGCTATGGACGTGGCCCAACAGAGCCATGACCGTGGCCCAACTAAGCTATGACCGTGACCCAACTAAGCTATGGACGTGGCCCAACTAAGCTATGGACGTGGCCCAACTAAGCCATGACCGTGGCCCAACTAAGCTATGACCGTGACCCAACTAAGCTATGAAGGTGGCCCAACTAAGCTATGACCGTGGCCTAACTAAGCAATGACCGTGACCCAACTAAGCCGTGACCGTGACCCAACTAAGCTATGGACGTGGCCCAACTAAGCCATGACCGTGGCCCAACTAAGCTATTACCGTGGCCCAACTAAGCTATTACCGTGGCCCAACTAAGCTATGGACGTGGCCCAACTAAGCCATGACGCTTTTGGGACAAGGGGGCCATAGCCCAACTGTAATGCGCCAGATAGTTCTGGGGAAAGACGTGTTTCCAATTTTGAATATGCTCCATGGCACCTTATTATATGGCTTTTATTTTATTTTTGTACTAAATAAGCAGTTTATAAATCCTGCTTACCCAAACAAATTGCTATTTCTTGAAATCTTTAAACGTCTTCTAAACGTAAAACTCTAAAGTGAGCTAGCATGAACTTTTTTACCGTTCTTCCCAACGGCAATGTCATACTATTTGTTAGGATGCGATCGTTAAAATATCTTATATCTAGAAACAATCAGTGGAGTGAAGTTGTGAAACATCAGGTGAATAAATCAGCCATCACTTGAAGAGATAAGATCACCAACTGGTCAGAATGCTGTCACGAGCCGCAGAGTGGAAACCAAGGGGGACCAGAGTCACCCTATCAACCACTTCTAGTGCTAGCACTGCTAGTGACGGACAAACTTTTGGGTTACAGAGTAAAGTGTTGGTTACAACTTTATGTGTAAGATCCTCCCGTAAAGATAAAATATTTGCATTGCATAACCAAAACAAGATATTACAATGTGTTATTCTTATAGGTTCTTTCTTGTAAATGCATTAAGAAGGTGCGTCAGATGCCAATCAACTCCGTGGTACAGTCGGCTACAAATAGTAAATTTACACAAACACTATTGCACGTGGCTCATTTCTGATTAAACATTAATGAAGATCATCTTGGGAATGTGGGGAATGCCAGGCCTCCACCGTGGCTCGGATTCCACGTTAAACTGTAGGTCCTCATTTCATCTCACAATCACACTACCATTACACATTAGCGTAAGTGCTGTAACCCGAACGGGTAGTAAGACGCAGTGTTAATAATAATAATAATAATATATAATAATAATAATAATAATAATAATAATAATAGAGTTATAATAGAAGAGTTGATATACGTTCTTAATATTGAACATTGTTGGAAAACATTAAACTATATTAGGATAAAAACTGCATTGAGAAGGACGTGTTTTTTTTTTACCATTTTTGAATGATTTCACAGATAATCATTGTGCACAAATCTTCATTCTATCTTAATAGGGACATACTGTAGCTATTAACAAGAAACTTTGCCTATTTGTACCCCATCGTCACCGCGGAAAATATTGAGTAATCATTCAAATACGAATGTACTGCACACATTCCTGGCATATCAGTAGTCTTTTCTTTTCCCTTTTAGTTTAATACCTCACGCTAGCCGGGATTAAGGTGCGGCAGAAGGGAGCGCAAGTATTTTTACAGTTTTTATAGAATTGACACTTTTTGGCAAAAATAAATCAAATATTTCTCCAATATCAACATAGATTTTAGTTCTTTGCACATGCTAATATCAACAGACCTTGAATATCTGTCAAGGGTGTCCTGAAATTTTGTCAAAACTTTTTAAACAAAGAGAGAACTTTTTGACAAAATTCCAGGACACCATTGACAGATATTCAAGGTCTGTTGATATCAGAATGTGCAGAAAACTAAAATCTATGTTGCTAATGGAGAAATATTTGATTTATTTTTGACAAACAAATATAATGCTATAAAAACTGTAAAATTACTCGTGATCCCTTCTGCCGCACCTTAATCTTCCGGGCTAAAAGAATGTTTAACAAAGCGAATGGGTAAGGATTAGTAAAATAGGATGTATATAAATACACCCACAATTGCATTTAAGATGAGTGGGAAACTCTATTTGAAAATTCACCCTCAGAACATCTGGCCAGGGTTCGAGCCTTGTCATCGGCAAAACTAGACTTGGTGAGTCCACGTATCCACCAGTGTGAGTCGCACAGTATCCCTTAAAGCAGTGACTTGGTAAAGTAGTATCACATGTGAGTCGCACAGTATTCTCTTAAAGCAGTGACTTAGGTAAAGAAGTATGGATGAAAGGGATAGCTTAGAGGAATTGTATTTCCATTAGCAAGGTTGACCTGACCGTCAGCAGTGACCAAGTTCAATGTGAGTCTAACACCTTACACCACATAGCAACCGTTACATACAATAGTTTCCACACCCTATCAAATAACTTTACTCTAGTTTCCAAACGAAGTTATAGCCCCGGAGTTTTAACATATGAAACCTAGCCATCTTCTTATGACCATAAGTGGTGGCCGGGTGGTCCATGGTGTTAGGCTCGCATTGCACTTGGTCATTGTTGAACAGAGCCCTAATCTCAGCAAGTACTTTAGCACCAACTTATCGTTTTAAATATTTATACAAATATATAAGTGAAATAATAACAATGATTCTGAATAACTGTGTGAAATAGTCTTACCTATTAGATAATGGCTATGAAGTGTTAAATAATTGTTTGAATTTAAATAAATATACCGATAATCGATTTAACTAAGAAATATTTGGTCTTGGTAATACAATTTATATTTTTATTCCAAATAGTTTTTTTGAACGATTCTTATGCTATATTTTCATTGTCATATTATCAACAATGTTATATTGTACTCATGTACTGTAGGGTGTCAGGTCTTAGAATCCTTTTAAAATTATTTTATGATAAAATTAAATGTGAAAATGTTTCTCGTATTATTTTGCACCTAATTTATTTTGTTAAAAAGATACAATCTTTTATTCTTATAAACACGAGTATGGTAGAAAGTACCAATTTATTGCGATACTGAAAAGCTTGACCTTGAAAATTTGACAAAGTTGTCCTGTATTTTATCACTGCATCTCTATAGCAATCCAGGTTATTGGCATATGTACTAATTACGCTAATGTGATAGGGGCGAGGAAGGTGGAGTTTAGAGCGTGTGTATCCACATTAGCCTGAATGTGGAGTGGAAAACCATTCAGAAAATAAACCACCCTCAGTACAGCTAGTCGAGACTCCAACCCCGATCTCCCCATCATCCGAAGTCCAGTCTATTGCTAGTGTGACGCCTTAGACACTTCGATTACTGAAGCGGGAAATGTATTTTTTAAGTTATCCAAATTTTTTATAAAATATATTGTAGACCTATTAGGATAGACCATTTTTTTACTCCCTTAATTTAAACATATTTGTATCCTATCTTGTGCATAAACATAGAAACATAAAACACAAACCAGAGGCCATGTGGTCTAAGGCATCAAGCTAACTATTATTATTATTATTATAAGTATTACTATCACCATCATTATTAGGTATTCTGTCTTACGACAGGTCCATTCCTTTTGTCAGTGAATTTATACCGCCAATGTACCCTGTTCTCACACACACACACACACACACACACACCACACACACACACACACACACACACACACACATACACATACATGTATATATATACATATATATATATATCACAGCATACTTCCTTCCTATCTAATATATTCTCCTCTAACTAAAACTATGGGGCAGGGATGATTATGGTAAACTTGTGATAAAATGAACCCTCATTTTGTGGAAGAAGCTTGGAAAACTATTTAGGAATATACTACCCTATTTTTACCTGGCTGGGACTCGAATCTACACCTGCCCATTGATTGACGTTTAATCCGTGTGGTCACCGATATGGGTAGACTCTAAACATACTCGAATGCCCATAGCGGGAAGGTCGAGATTCGAATCTCAGTTAAGTGAGTGGTAATGCTTTTATTTCACAATCATTCTCCATTCCAATGCGGGTGCACTTATTCTAAACAACCCTGTAATAATATTTGCATGTGTAAAGCCATTAAATAGCCTTTCAGCTAAAACTTGAAGCTAAAAAATTTAAAATATATTTTAAGGGTGGATAAAGGGAAGCACGAATTAAGGCCACTAAATTGTTCAAATTTTGTAACAAAACAATATTTTTTATAAGAAAGTCGTAATACAAAAACCATTTTTGGAAAAACTAAATAAAAAATTCCTGGAGCTCACATGTATAGTTTAGTTGTGTACACAGCGTAAGCTAATTAACCAAAATCTTTTCTTTTTATTTAAAGAGTTTCTCAATAAATGTCCTTGAAAAATATTCAAGAATTGTTGAGACCAACATGTGTAGCAAAGTAACCAAATATTTATACTGGAGTGATATTTAATTTGCTTTGCAAGAAAGGTTTTAAGCAATGAACTCATTTTTTTTTTTTTTTAAATAATGAAAATAACTCGTACTCTCTTCCAAGCCACCTTAAGAGGTCCGTTTGAAGCCGACTGCGATTCTGTGATTCACAGGAGGTGGTGCCTGCACGCGGCGTTTTGGTGGAGATACCATCTATCTATCCACTGGCGACCTTTTGGGTGTCGTGATCAGCGGAGTGTGGTCCGGTTTCAGGAAATATTGTCTTGATCTGAAGGCCATATTTGGTTGGTTTCAACAAACTCTTGTCATTTAATCTAGATAATAGCTGTATAAAATATCCAACAACATTTAGATTTGATGAATATAGTCGGATCACCATAGTAAGATCTTCGGCTTAAAGTTCAAAACAAGAATAATTTTCTACGGCTTCGATAACTTTGTAACTTGTTGTGAGGCGCTGCAGTCGCTGACATATTCCCTCTTCTTACTAGGACAAATGAACCTATTCTCTCACTCCACAGAGTAGGTCTACTAGGACAAATGAACCTATTCTCTCACTCCACAGAGTAGGTCTCACTAGGACAAATGAGCCTATTCTCTCACTCCACAGAGTAGGTCTACTAGGACAAATGAACCTATTCTCTCACTCCACAGAGTAGGTCTACTAGGACAAATGAACCTATTCACTCACTCCACAGAGTAGGTCTAATAGGACAAATGAGCCTATTCTCTCACTCCACAGAGTAGGTCTACTAGGACAAATGAACCTATTCTCTCACTCCACAGAGTAGGTCTACTAGGACAAATGAACCTATTCTCTCACTCCCCAGAGTAGGTCTACTAGGACAAGTTAGCCTATTCTCTCCTCTCCCAGAGTAGGTCTACTAGGACAAGTTAGCCCATTCTCTCCCTCCCCAGAGTAGGTCTACTAGGACAAATGAGCCTATTCTCTCACTCCACAGAGTAGGTCTACTAGGACAAATGAACCTATTCTCTCACTCCACAGAGTAGGTCTAATAGGACAAATGAGCCTATTATCTCACTCCACAGAGTAGGTCTACTAGGACAAGTTAGCCTATTCTCTCCCTCCCCAGAGTAGGTCTACTAGGACCAATGAGCCTATTCTCTCCCTCCCCAGAGTAGGTCTACTAGGACAAATGAGCCTATTCTTTCACTCCACAGAGTAGGTCTACTAGGACAAATGAGCCTATTCTCTCACTCCACTGAGTAGGTCTACTAGGACAAATGAACCTATTCTCTCACTCCTCAGAGTAGGTCTACTAGGACAAATGAGCCTATTCTCTCCCTCTACAGAGTAGGTCTAATAGGACAAATGAGCCTATTATCTCACTCCACAGAGTAGGTCTACTAGGACAAGTTAGCCTATTCTCTCCCTCCCCAGAGTAGGTCTACTAGGACAAATGAGCCTATTCTCTCACTCCACTGAGTAGGTCTACTAGGACAAATGACCCTATTCTCTCACTCCTCAGAGTAGGTCTACTAGGACAAATGAGCCTATTCTCTCCCTCCACAGAGTAGGTCTACTAGGACAAATGAGCCTATTCTCTCACTCCACTGAGTAGGTCTACTAGGACAAGTTAGCATATTCTCTCCCTCCACTGAGTAGGTCTACTAGGACAAATGAGCCTATTCTATCCCTCCTCAGAGTAGGTCTACTAGGACAAATGAACCTATTCTCTCACTCCACAGAGTAGGTCTACTAGGACAAGTTAGCATATCTCTCACTCTCCAGAGTAGGTCTAATAGGACAAGTTAGCCTATTTTCTCCCTCCCACAGTAGGTCTAATAGGACCAGTTAGCCTATTCTCTCCCTCACCACAGTAGGTCTACTAGGACAAATGAGCCTATTCTCTCTCACTCCTCAGAGTAGGTCTACTAGGACAAATGAACCTATTCTCTCACTCCTCAGAGTAGGTCTACAAGGACAAATGAGCCTATTCTCTCCCTCCACTGAGAAGGTCTACTAGGACCAATTAGCCTATTCTCTCCCTCCCCAGAGTAGGTCTACTAGGACAAATGAGCCTATTCTCTCACTCAACAGAGTAGGTCTACTAGGACAAATGAACCTATTATCTCCCTCTCCAGAGTAGGTCTAATAGGACCAATGAAACTATTCTCTCACTCCATAGAGTAGGTCTACTAGGACAAATGAACCTATTCTCTCACTCCACAGAGTAGGTCTACTAGGTCAAGTTAGCATATTCTCTCACTCTCCAGAGTAGGTCTAATAGGACAAGTTAGCCTATTCTCTCCCTCCCCACAGTAGGTCTAATAGGACAAGTTAGCCTATTCTCTCACTCCATAGAGTAGGTCTACTAGGACAAATGAGCCTATTCTCTCCCTCACCACAGTAGGTCTACTAGTACAAATGAGCCTATTCTCTCACTCCATAGAGTAGGTCTACTAGGACAAATGAACCTATTCTCTCACTCCACAGAGTAGGTCTACTAGGACAAATTAGCCTATTCTCTCCCTCCCCACAGTAGGTCTAATAGGACGAGTTAGCTTATTCTCTCACTCTACAGAGTAGGTCTAATAGGACCAGTTAGCCTATTCTCTCCCTACCCAAAGTAGGTCTAATAGGACCAGTTAGCCTATTCTATTCCCTCCCCACAGTAGGTCTAATAGGACAAATGAGCATATTCTCTCCCTACCCAGATTAGGTCTAATAGGACAAGTTAGCATATTCTCTCACTCTCCAGAGTAGGTATAATAGGACAAGTTAGCTTATTCTCTCACTCTACAGAGTAGGTCTAATAGGACCAGTTAGCCTATTCTCTCCATGCCCAAAGTAGGTCTAATAGGACAAGTTAGCCTATTCTCTCACTCCATAGAGTAGGTCTACTAGGACAAATGAACCTATTCTCTCACTCCACAGAGTAGGTTTACTAGGACAAATTAGCCTATTCTCTCCCTACCCAGATTAGGTCTAATAGGACAAGTTAGCATATTCTCTCACTCTCCAGAGTAGGTCTAATAGGACAAGTTAGAATATTCTCTCACTCTCCAGAGTAGGTCTAATAGGACAAGTTAGCCTATTCTCTCCCTCCCCACAGTAGGTCTAATAGGACCAGTTAGCCTATTCTCTCCCTCACCACAGTAGGTCTACTAGGACAAATGAGCCTATTCTCTCACTCCATAGAGTAGGTCTACTAGGACAAATGAACCTATTCTCTCACTCCACAGAGTAGGTCTAATAGGACAAATGAGCCTATTCTCTCCCTACCCAGATTAGGTCTAATAGGACAAGTTAGCATATTCTCTCACTCTCCAGAGTAGGTCTAATAGGACAAGTTAGCTTATTATCTCACTCTACAGAGTAGGTCTAATAGGACCAGTTAGCCTATTCTCTCCCTCCCCAAAGTAGGTCTAATAGGACAAGTTAGCCTATTCTCTCCCTCCCCACAGTAGGTCTAATAGGACAAGTTGCCTATTCTCTCCCTCCCCACAGTAGGTCTAATAGGACCAGTTAGCCTATTCTCTCCTTCACCACAGTAGGTCTACTAGGACAAATGAGCCTATTCTCTCACTCCATAGAGTAGGTCTACTAGGACAAATGAACCTATTCTCTCACTCCACAGAGTAGGTATAATAGGACAAATGAGCCTATTCTCTCCCTACCCAGATTAGGTCTAATAGGACAAGTTAGCATATTCTCTCACTCTCCAGAGTAGGTCTAATAGGACAAGTTAGCTTATTATCTCACTCTACAGAGTAGGTCTAATAGGACCAGTTAGCCTATTCTCTCCCTCCCCAAAGTAGGTCTAATAGGACAAGTTAGCCTATTCTCTCCCTCCCCACAGTAGGTCTAATAAGACAAGTTAGCCTATTCTCTCCCTCCCCACAGTAGGTCTAATAGGACAAGTTAGCCTATTCTCTTCCTCCCCACAGTAGGTCTAATAGGACCAGTTAGCCTATTCTCTCCTTCACCACAGTAGGTCTACTAGGACAAATGAGCCTATTCTCTCACTCCATAGAGTAGGTCTACTAGGACAAATGAACCTATTCTCTCACTCCACAGAGTAGGTCTAATAGGACCAGTTAGCCTATTCTCTCCCTCCCCACAGTAGGTCTAATAGGACAAGTTAGCCTATTCTCTCCCTCCCCACAGTAGGTCTAATAGGACCAGTTAGCCTATTCTCTCCCTCACCACAGTAGGTCTACTAGGACAAATGAACCTATTCTATCACTCTACAGAGTAGGTCTACTAGGACAAATTAGCCTATTCTCTCCCTCCCCAGATTAGGTCTAATAGGACAAGTTAGCTTATTCTCTCACTCTACAGAGTAGGTCTAATAGGACCAGTTAGCCTATTCTTTCCCTCCCCAAAGTAGGTCTAATAGGAGAAATGAGCCTATTCTCTCCCTACCCAGATTAGGTCTAATAGGACAAGTTAGCATATTCTCTCACTCTCCAGGGTAGGTCTAATAGGACCAGTTAGCCTATTCTCTCCCTCCCCAAAGTAGGTCTAATAGGACAAGTTAGCCTATTCTCTCCCTATACAGAGTAGGTCTACTAGGACAAATGAGCCTATTATCTAACTCTCCAGAGTAGGTCTACTAGGACAAATGAGACTATTATCTAACTCTCCAGAGTAGGTCTACTAGGACAAATGAACCTATTCTCTCACTCCACAGAGTAGGTCTACTAGGACAAGTTAGCTTATTCTCTCACTCTCCAGAGTAGGTCTAATAGGACCAATGAGCCTATTCTCTCACTCCACAGAGTAGGTCTACTAGGACAAATGAACCTATTCTCTCACTCCCCAGAGTAGGTCTACTAGGACAAATGAACCTATTCTCTCACTCCACAGAGTAGGTCTACTAGGACAAATGAACCTATTCTCTCACTCCACAGAGTAGGTCTACTAGGACAAGTTAGCTTATTCTCTCACTCTCCAGAGTAGGTCTAATAGGACCAATGAGCCTATTCTCTCACTCCACAGAGTAGGTCTACTAGGAAAAGTTAGCCTATTCTCTCCCTCTCCAGAGTAGGTCTAGTAGGAAAAATTAGCCTACCGTCTCTTACACAGTAACAGCAAATGAAACCAGCCTCACATGAGTGAGTATGTGAACAAACGCATCTGTCTAGTCTTGTCTGGTTTTCCAGTGGTGGGGAGGTCATGTTTAGAATCCCGGTAGTGTACACTTACCATTGCCTGTGTGACAGAAGATGTGATATCAGTGTGACAGCGCCCTTGCACATTCTGGTGCCCAAGTGTGACGACTACCTAATGAAGTCCACCCCGACCAGGTGGGGGCTGGAGAAATGACCACAAAGACATAGAGTCGATCTTATGGGGTCACCTCAAAATTCTGATGATCCACCGCAGTCACCCGGGAGGACATTGTGGCACGAATCCACGCGGCTGTTACCACAGAGGACGTCATCATGCTTCGCAACATGCCTTGTACGTTTGGAGAATAGCCATGCGAGGACCAACCTCTGAATACCTGCTATGAACAGACTTGTACGTTTGGAGTATAGCCATGAGAGGACCAACCTCTGAACACCTACTATGAACAGACTTGTACGTTTGGAGAATAGCCATGAGAGTACCAACCTCTGAACACCTACTATGAACAAACTTGTACGTTTGGAGAATAGCCATGAGAGGACCAACCTCTGAACACCTACTATGAACAGACTTGTACGTTTGGAGAATAGCCATGAGAGGACCCACCTCTGAACACCTACTATGAACAGACTTGTACGTTTGGAGTATAGCCATGAGAGGACCAACCTCTGAACACCTACTATGAACAGACTTGTACGTTTGGAGAATAGCCATGAGAGGACCAACCTCTGAACACCTACTATGAACAGACTAGTACGTTTGGAGTATAGCCATGAGAGGACCAACCTCTGAACACCTACTATGAACAGACTTGTACGTTTGGAGAATAGCCATGAGAAGACCAACCTCTGAACACCTACTATGAACAGACTTGTACGTTTGGAGAATAGCCATGAGAGGACCAACCTCTGAACACCTACTATGAACAGACTTGTACGTTTGGAGTATAGCCATGAGAGGACCAACCTCTGAACACATACTATGAACAGACTTGTACGTTTGGAGCAAATATATGCGAGGACAACCTCTGAATACCTACTATGAACAGACTTGTACGTTTGGAGCAAAGCCATGTGAGGACCAACTTCTGAACACCTACTATGAACAGACTTGTACGTTTGGAGTATAGCCATGTGAGGACCAACCTCTGAACACTTACTATGAACAGACTTGTACGTTTTGAGTATAGCCATGTGAGGACCAAACTCTGAACACCTACTATGAACAGACTTGTACGTTTGGAGCATAGCCATGTGAGGACCAACCTCAGAAGACCTACTATGAACAGACTTGTACGTTTGGAGCATAGCCATGCGAGGACCAACTTCTGAACACCTACTATGAACAGACTTGTACGTTTTGAGTATAGCCATGTGAGGACCAACCTCTGAACACCTACTATGAACAGACTTATACGTTTGGAGCAATAGCCATGGAGGACCAACCTCTGAACACCTACTATGAACAGACTTGTACGTTTGGAGTATAGCCATGTGAGGACCAACCTCTGAACACCTACTATGAACAGACTTGTACGTTTGGAGAATAGCCATGAGAGGACCAACCTCTGAACACCTACTATGAACAGACTTGTACGTTTGGAGCAATAGCCATGCGAGGACCAACTTCTGAACACCTATATGAACAGACTTGTACGTTTTGAGTATAGCCATGTGAGGACCAACCTCTGAACACTACTATGAACAGACTTGTACGTTTGGAGTATAGCCATGTGAGGACCAACTCTGAACACCTCTATGAACAGACTTGTACGTTTGGGGATAGCCATGTGAGGACCAACCTCTGAACACCTACTATGAACAGACTTGTACGTTTGGAGCATAGCCATGCGAGGACCAACTTCTGAAACCTACTATGAACAGACTTGTACGTTTGAGTATAGCCATGTGAGGACCAACCTCATGAACACCTACTATGAACAACTTGTACGTTTGGAGCAAGCCATGTGAGGACCAACCTCTGAACACCTACTATGAACAGACTTGTACGTTTGGAGTATAGCCATGGAGGACCAACCTTTTGAACACCTACTATGAACAACTTGTACGTTTGGAGATAGCCATGGAGGACCAACCTCTGAACACCTACTATGAACAGACTTGTACGTTTGGAGCATAGCCATGGAGGACAACCTCTGAACACCTACTATGAACAACTTGTACGTTTTGAGTATAGCATGTGAGGACCAACCTCTGAACACCTACTATGAACAGACTTGTACGTTTGGAGATAGCCATGGAGGACCAACCTCTGAACACCTGCTATGAACAGACTTGTACGTTTGGAGTATAGCCATGTGAGGACCAACCTCTGAACACCTACTATGAACAGACTTGTACGTTTGGAGCAAAGCCATGCGAGGACAACCTCTGAACACCTGCTATGAACAGACTTGTACGTTTGGAGTATAGCCATGTGAGGACCAACCTCTGAACACCTACTATGAACAAACTTGTACGT
Source organism: Timema cristinae (assembly GCA_039000515.1). NCBI lineage: Eukaryota > Metazoa > Arthropoda > Insecta > Phasmatodea > Timematidae > Timema > Timema cristinae. Next base: position 6,060,354 of record JBCFYV010003508.1, on the reverse strand, counting down.
TTGGAGTATAGCCATGGAGGACCAACCTCTGAACACCTACTATGAACAGACTTGTACGTTTGGAGATAGCCATGCGAGGACCAACCTCTGAACACCTACTATGAACAACTTGTACGTTTGGAGTATAGCCATGAGAGGACCAACCTCTGAACACCTACTATGAACAGACTTGTACGTTTGGAGTATAGCCATGTGAGGACCAACCTCTGAACACCTGCTATGAACAACTTGTACGTTTGAGTATAGCCATGGAGGACCAACTCTTGAACACCTACTATGAACAGACTTGTACGTTTGGAGATAGCCATGTGAGGACCAACCTCTGAACACCTGCTATGAACAACTTGTACGTTTGGAGATAGCCATGTGAGGACCAACCTCTGAACACCTACTATGACAACTTGTACGTTTGGAGATAGCATGTGAGGACCAACCTCTGAACACCTACTATGAACAGACTTGTACGTTTTGGAGTATAGCCATGTGAGGACCAACTCTGAACACCTGCTATGAACAGACTTGTACGTTTGGAGTATAGCCATGTGAGGACCAACCTCATGAACACCTACTATGAACAGACTTGTACGTTTGGAGTATAGCCATGCGAGGACCAACTCTGAACACCTACTATGAACAGACTTGTACGTTTGAGTATAGCCATGAGGACCAACCTCTGAACACCTACTATGAACAACTTGTACGTTTGGAGTATAGCATGTGAGGACCAACCTCTGAACACCTGCTATGAACAACTTGTACGTTTTGAGTATAGCCATGTGAGGACCAACCTCTGAACACCTACTATGAACAACTTGTACGTTTGGAGTATAGCCATGTGAGGACCAACCTCTGAACACCTCTATGAACAACTTGTACGTTTGGAGTATAGCCATGGAGGACCAACCTCTGAACACCTCTATGAACAACTTGTACGTTTGAGTATAGCCATGGAGGACCAACCTCTGAACACCTGCTATGAACAACTTGTACGTTTGGAGTATAGCCATGTGAGGACCAACCTCTGAACACCTGCTATGAACAACTTGTACGTTTGGAGTATAGCCATGGAGGACCAACCTCTGAACACCTACTATGAACAACTTGTACGTTTGGAAGTATAGCCATGGAGGACCAACTCTGAACACCTACTATGAACAACTTGTACGTTTGGAGTATAGCCATGTGAGGACCAACTCTCTGAACACCTACTATGAACAAACTTGTACGTTTGGAGAGTAGCCATGAGAGGACCAACCTCTGAACACCTCTATGAAAAGACTTGTACGTTTGGAGTATAGCCATGGAGGACCAACCTCTGAACACCTCTATGAACAAACTTGTACGTTTGGAGTATAGCCATGAGAGGACCAACCTCTGAACACCTCTATGAACAACTTGTACGTTTGGAGATATAGCCATGAGAGGACAACCTCTGAACACCTGCTATGAACAACTTGTACGTTTGAGTATAGCCATGTGAGGACCACCTTCTGAACACCTACTATGAACAACTTGTACGTTTGGAGTATAGCCATGAGAGGACCAACCTCTGAACACCTCTATGAACAGACTTGTACGTTTGGAGTATAGCCATGGAGGACCACCTCTGAACACCTACTATGAACAGACTTGTACGTTTGAGTATAGCAACATTGGAGGACAACCTCTGAACACCTGCTATGAACAACTTGTACGTTTGAGATAGCCATGAGAGGACCAACCTCTGAACACCTGCTATGAACAACTTGTACGTTTGGAGATAGCATGTGAGGACCAACCTCTGAACACCTCTATGAACAAACTTGTACGTTTGGAGTATAGCCATGTGAGGACCAACCTCTGAACACCTACTATGAACATACTTGTACGTTTGGAGATAGCCATTGAGGACCAACCTCTGAACACCTACTATGAACAGACTTGTACGTTTGAGTAAGCCATGTAGGACCAACCCTGAACACCTGCTATGAACAATACTTGTACGTTTTTGAGTAAGTATGGAAGGACCAACCTCTTGAACACCTGCTATGAACAAACTGTACGTTTGGAGTTATACCATGTAGGACACTCTGAACACTCTATGAAAAATTGTACGTTGGAGTATACCATGGAAGACCACCTCTGAACACTGCTATATACATACTTGTACGTTTGGCAAGCCATGGAGGACCAACTCTGAACACCTCTATGAACATACTGTACTTTGATATAGCATTGAGGACCAACCTCTGAAACACCTACTATGAACAAACTTTGTACGTTTGGAGTTATAGCCATGCGAGGACCAACCTGAACACCGCTATGAACAAACTTGTACGTTGGAATAGCCATGAGAGGACCAACCTCAGAACACCTACTATGAACAAACTTTTACGTTTGATGTAAGTTTCAGGCACATCACTTCTTTATAACCTTAATGTCGTTTTTCTCAAAAGGTATGGGAAGAAAGGTTTTTTTTTGCAAAGAGAGTTTTGACTTATATTTACTTACCCAATCATGTGGTACTGTCCGTATCCGCTAAATATTACTCACCCTGTACATGTATTATATATATATATAATATTCACCACTTCTATATATATATATATATATATATATATATATATATATATATATATTCACCACTTCTATATATATATATATATATATATATATATATTCACACTTCTTACTACCATTCGATTATAGAGAAAATGCAGCCAAATATGCATGGAAAGAGAGTAGGAAACCATTTAGGAAATCATTTCAGTACACCCGACCGGGATGGAACCACCAACCATGAGCCACCATCATCAGAAATCGAGTTTATTGCAAGAGTAGCGCCTTAGTACATGTGGTCATCAAACTGGGTGAAGTCTGTGTGTATATTATTGATATGTACACAGTTCATTACAAATTTCAACGTTTAATTAGCAAGGTGATATATTATAAATAATTAGGAAAAAAACACGTTCTGTCTATTTTGAACTCTGACTTTTCCATTTTATCTTGTCTAAGAGTTTGTATTTATTTCTTGATGGTGTGTTAGTTGGTTTAAACACTCGCCAGAGTGCACTGGTAGCAGCCAGAGGCCACCGCCTCACCTTCTCTGAGGTAGAAATAACAGTAGAAAGAAGCTGGAAGGAGAGTTGGAGGGGAGGAGGGGGTACTGTCATCGCCAGAAAATGTGGCAGAGGAGCGTTACAGACGTGAGCAGGGTTTAATATGAAGATAAAAGAACTCGAGTGCTTACCTTAGCGAGGAGAGAAAATTTGGTTTTACCAAGCCTCAATCATGTAGCATTACATTTACCTCGTACCCTCTTTACTAAACCTCTACCCACCCCCTTACATTCCACCCATCCGCCCCATTTACTTCAGAAAACTCAACTTTTTTTTACAGTCCTCTTGTTTTGTCTGACCCCCCGCGCTCTGCAGGACGTGACCAAGGAAAATTCTCCTCTACCGCGTCTCGCAACTTCCCTAGCTCGCAAAACCACCTCCACCCCCAATCTTTCCGATTTGCCGTCTTTCAAAAACTCGTGGGGAAAGTTTGAGTTCATCTACTCACACACACAACTCTCTATAGAAATTCTTTCACTAAACTTTTTTTTTCCACCCTCTTTACATTTTAACTCATTTATAATTTTTTTTAAAGTTTCCTTTATATAAAAAAAATGGAGAAGACTAGCGAACCTGGTGAGCTCGATGTAGAAAGTTTATTTCTAATTGGGAGGGTGAATTAGTGGATTACAATGAAGATAATTTTGTTTCTATACAAAGTTTAAAAAATAAAGTTAATGTTGTATTCAAAAGCTATTCCATTCAGTTAGAAAATGAGGGGTTAGCTCAGAAGACTCTAAATGAGATTAACACATTACAAGAACTGGAGACAATCGTCTAATAAAAGCTACCATTTTATAAAGAATTGATTTCAATCATTTTTTTATTTTTTTGAAACTATTTAAATGACAGCATATAGAATAAAGTGACAATTTTCCCTCAGCAATTTTGGAGGCAGCCATTCTAACCATTGATGATAGCCGTAGAAGAGTCATTCCAATATTCAAAGAGAGAATCTTTTAGATAAAATGAGCACTTTAACTTTTTGTGGACATAATTGATAACATTTTACTATTTTATTTGTTTTATTTTATAGGTGTTGATTACATCTATCAAAAGTGACAGCTGCAGATCACATGACTTGTATGAACACTTAAAAGTAGCTTTTCTAACTTTTAGATAAGGCCCTTCCTATGAAAATTGTACTATAACCGTCATTTATATGGTACAATAGGCATCCTATAGCCGTGTTATTGAACAATTTCAATAATATAGGTCTATAGATTGCAGCGATGTCCATAGTGAAAGTGATCAGGCAGGATACGAGTATGTAGCACTTGAGTACATGGTAGTAGCACTTGAGTACATGAGTGGACTACGAGGAATAGATAGTCTTTTCTTTTGAACGTTTTTATTTTATTGTGACTCTTTGTTAGGTTAAGTTAGGCTAGTTAGTTAGATTATGTCAGGTAAGTCAGGTTAGGCTAGGTTAAGTTTAAGTCAAGTCAGGCTAGGTTAAGTTAAGTCAAGTCATGCTAGGTTAGGTTAGTTATCCTTCGTAAAGGACACAAAACTTCCTATCTTCCTTTCAATTATTCCCTAACTTGAAAAATAATCCTAAATATAATGTTTATACAAAAAACCATAAATTAATGTCATTTTTAGATCGTAGATATAATTCGCAGTCAGGTAACACAAATAAACTGTTTGACGGTTGATTCCCTAACTACAAGCCAAGCCGTGAGGAAAAACATTCCTCTATTATATTCCTCTTACCCCAGTCCATGCGCTGAACTACTACAGACTCAGATATACTCCATTCACGGTAGGAATTACTCTCTGAAAGGTCTTTTTTCCTACCAATATCCTACTATATAATAGATTTATGGTAGGGAAAAAGGCCTTTCAGAAGTCAATTCCTACCGTGAACAGACTATACGTACGGTACGTGAACGTAGGGAACTATCTTACGTACGGTTAGAAACAAAGGTTAAGAAAACGAATGTTAGGATGAAATGATAGATATTCGTCAATGGCTATGATGTGCATTGTTGATAGATTTTACACTTTAACTGGTTAATAACCTACTTGATTGAAACTTTTTACTTAATCCATGTACATTTACAATTGCATTAATTTATTTAACAAATAGGTGACTCAATTCGGTGGTCGAATGGCTTAACGCGCTATTTTTGCAGTAGACTAGACTGTCAATGGCGGGTATATAAAGCTTAGAATCTCGGTCGGGTGTACTAAGGGTTGTTTATACAAAATGGTTTATCCACTCTCTCTCTCTCTACGTAAATGCGGAAAAACTTCCTATAAATATAACCTTCCTCATCTATAAAACCATTAGTGTAATTAGTACATAAGTGTCTAACCCGAATGGGTAGTAAGACACGGTGCTTTAAAAAATCGAGGGCTAAATTATTCCAGGACACAAGTCACTTCGAAGACTTGTCCCCGAAAATCAGAGACGAATGATCAACTTAATCTCTAACCCTTAATATTATTATTAGGTGTTCTGTCTTGCGACAAGTCCATTCCTATCTCCTCTGCCTCCTCCTTCGGTTTCCAGTATTATTTTTCTTTCTTTCGAGTCATATAGTATTTGAATACTCCGTCCTACACTCCTCTTTCCCTCAACCTTTCCTTCTATGATGTCATGAAGAGAATAATTCCGAATGTGGCATACAATATTACTCACACCAGTGGGCACGTAGAGAAAGGTGTCAGCTTCGTCTAGATCGGTTGCCGGTGACAGGGAGGTTAGGACTTAAATCTCAGCAGGATGTACTGAATCTGGTATTCCCTATCTAGTCTCCCACTCTCCCTCTACACAAATTGGTGTGCATTTATTATAAATTAAATTAAATTAATAGAATTAGCAAATTAACCCACTTCAGTGGTCACATGCTCTAACGCGATATTCTCGAGTTGGACTAGACTGCCGAAGACAGGGAGATTGGGGTTCGATACCAGTCGGGTCCACTGAGGGAGGTTTTCCCTAAATTGTTTTACACTCTTTCACCACTCAAATGCGGGCGCACTTCCTTTCAATTAAAACCTTCCTAATTCCTAAACTATTAGTGAAATTAGTGCATAGTTGTATAGCCCGAACGGACATGGTGCTAATAAATAGCTAATTGCAATTGAAGGGTAAGGGGGGAAATGGGGAAGGTACAGTTATAATTTTAATGGAATTAGTGCTTCCATCTGTTAGGCAATCGTGCTACTATTATAATGCACTTCAAATTATGCTTAAAAGAGAGAGCGAGTTTTAAAAATATAACGTTGGCAAAAGAGATGTTAAATCAATTCTAAAAATAGTTCTGCAGTCTCTCAAAATTAATATTTTTATCTTGAAATTTTTTTTTGTAAAAATATATTTATAAATCCTCTACAACATAGACTATTTGGCTTGGTCATAAAAATGGTCTGTAAGAGTATTCATGCCAGGATGTAGATTAAAAAGTCTGTGGTAGCATGTGTCTATCGAAAACAGGAAACAAGATAAAGGTAAAATTAAAAAGTAGGTACGTCAATGTTTTCAAGGAGCAAATATTAAACTGATTATAAATTCGTCAGAGGAAGAGGGAAAAGTTTATCAGAACATACACAAGAGCCCTTTCAGGATAAACTTTTCATTTTATTCCCTTTCTTTCTATTTCGTACACTGGCGTATAAGTGTGATAGTGCTTAGACTGTTTAGGTGAGTCAAATTGAGATGCAACCCGCTTAGTAAAATAGTCTCAGCTCCAAGTGGGCAACCCCGTTAAGGGGTTTAGGGTTTGAAGGTCGTTGTCCTGGGAAATGTGTGTCATGTGACTTCCCCCTTTCCCCTGTACTCTTCATTAAATTTCAAGAAGCCCTTTCGAGTTTATTTATTTAGTATTTAATAAATTCGAAATGTGTCTAGAAACAAAGGGTCTAAGGACATATTTGTGTGATCAGTAAAAGGTTTACCAATCTCTCAATATTTCATGTTGCGTGCGATCACTATGAGGACCGTCTTCTGGAGCAGTGGTGAACATTACAGACGTTTCAAAATATGGTTAAACCTGAAATACAGGAGAGAAAAAAGTTCGATAAAATAATCAAAATCAGACGTTGAGTTGATCATATCTATTTTAATGTGAAAATTCAAAAATGGCTTATTTCCAATAATGTTTTGAGCAAATTGCGCATTTCTGTAACTAAGGTGAAGGGTATATAAGAGTTGAGGAGGTTACATAATGATGAGTTACACACCATATATTCATAAAATACATTGTTTGGTTAGTCAAATATTGTAAATTACAATGGGCAGGACATGCAACGTGAATGGGGGATTTTAGAACCTGGTTCAAGGTATTGACTGGTAAACCCAATGGAAATATATCATTGGTAAAAGCTAGAAGCAGATGGGAAGATAACATTGTAACCTCGTTACAACAAGTAAACAAGAAAAGATTACATCACTCACCACCCTGGTCCCAGTTGACTCGTCTCAGCAAGACCACGGATCTACAACACCTCCTGGCACTGTTTAAAACCTGACTGAATCGAGGCCCATGGTTCATTCCCCGTCATGAGTACCGAGCCACGCCCAGAAAAATAAAACGATATGCATGAGCGTTTTCTGCACTCTATCGGCTGTATCCGGCAAACTTGTAGTCCAATTCTTCCCACATATGCCTGGAGAAGCTTTGTATAACCCAGGATGTTCTAAAAGTATGCTACCCTTACCCCTCTCCCCCTCCTGTTATTCTCGCGCCTTGAGGGCACGTGGTAGACTAAAGGACTATACAATGGTAGGATTCTGTAATGTTGACACATATTGCAATACTGGCTTCGTAGGTGAGCGACGTTGTTATAAGTTGATTGATATCTTCATACTCTAAATTCCCTTTCTGCTTAAATTATATTTAACATTTTCAAAATTATCATTTCAGATTATATAGATATTAAACTTATTAATTTTTGTCATGGAATTCACGTTAAATTAATTTAGTATTTTTGGATTATTAAGGTCATGGTAAAATTTAAAATCTTGGTACGGTTAGAGTAAAACCGTATTTTCAACTTTGATATTATGCTATATTTTGGGGACGTTTGGTCCCTGTGTTTTCACGTAATTTCTGAATATCCGCTTCAAGGACATTTTTCAAACCCTTTGGTATCGACAGTTTGGTCGTTCATTAACAGATGGCTTCTTTAGCCAGCTCCACTTATTTTAGTAACATGTAGTGTTATAATCATCTTGTTATTTGTTGATATATTATTTAATATTGTTGTTCAGTTTAAAGTGTATCGTCTGTTAGTTTGAGATAAGGCCGCACGATGGTGAGAGTCCTCTGTAGTAATTGCTTTAATAAATGTACCTGATTTACGTTGCGTGTAATTAGGCTTGAGACCGCCTGAAGGCGCTAAATACTATTTAATATTTTATTAATTCTTTGATTTGTCGGCCGCATCCAGATTAAAAGAAGGGCGATTAACGAGTTAATATTCCATCAGTGAACTGAAAAGCTCTAGATAGTTAAACTTCCAGTCACTTGGCATTGTGTTTTTTTAGCATTTAGCATTTTTGGATCGCAAGTAAATTTGCTTGGCAGCGTCATTATTATATCAAAGTATAACTTTTTAGTGAATGATTACAAATTATGTCCTGTTTAGATTTAGGAGGCCGATAATTTTATGAAGGCATATCATTTATTATTTCAACAAATTGAGAGCTGCCACCAAGAGCACTTAGATTGGTGTTATATATTTTTAAGAGTGTATCTTCAATTACCAGTAGTTATTCATATCAAGGATGTTTGGTTTTGGAAGTATATTAAATTTTGACTGGCTTAAGAAAAATAAATAGCGATAGTTGATAAGGTCAATTTAGGATTTATTTATTTATTTATCTTTCAAACTTACTTGTACACCACATCTCTCATATTATATAAAGTTGTTTTGGCTATGGCTATTTCTATGGTTCATAAACCTTTGAATGCCTATTAATTCAGTCCTTTCTTTGGAATGTTCATTTCAAATAAATTTCGAGCTTCGTGTGAACGCTGATGTCACCTAACGCTTTGAGCGGTCTCACTCATCTCATAGAGTTGTATATGTTTTGTTATTTAAATTAAAAAACTCTCTTGTTACCTCCTTGACTATTATTTCTGAGTGGGGATGGGGGTTTTCAACATTAGAATGGACTTGAAAAAGATAGGGTGTAATGAGGTGGACTGGATAGAGCTAGCTCAATATAGGGATAGGTGGAGTACTTTAGTGAGGGCGGAAACAAATCTTAGAGTTCCTAGTGCCTTAGACCTAGAGTAAATAAGAGGTAGGGAACTATATCCTACATTTTAATCAAATATTATTTATTATGGCCCCAACATAAAATTTTAAGTTATTTGAGGAACTTTTTGTTGTTTTGAAGTGTAACAACCTTTATTCTTATCTTCATTGTGAGGAGTTTTACCATCAGAAAGGCGGCACCCTTAAGAACTCTGTCGTGTTTGTAAATGATGAAACGGTCGATCTTATATCGGAGCAGAGTGTCTCTAATCAGTTTTATTGACCTACCCCTTACCAGATTGGGATTGTTCCCCCCACACAATTATTCTCGTATCTAAACATCCCCACACACCATTTCCCTTTATAACGTTCTCTCATTTTCCTCCCCCAACACCTTCCCTTCAAAGTGATGTTTTATTACATTTTACTATTCTAGCTAATGTAAAGTTCTTTATCCCGTGTATCTCGTCTTACTACCCACCCTGGCTATCCGGGGACTTACAATAAAATAATAAGGATGAGGAAGTAGAATTCAGAGGAGATGTATCCGAATTTTCATTGAGAGAAAGTGAGAAATCACTAAGCCCAGTAGTGTAAATACTAGCCAGAAATAATGTGTTGTTACTCAGAGGACACCCTAATGTACTAATCATACATCCTTTACGTGGAGGCTCTTTCCATGTCCCAAAAATGAGGGGATGGTAATAGTGAGTATGAGGGTGATAGTGAGTATGAGGGTGTGAAACTAGTGGAAACTCTAAACTTTACCTAAGACTAACCAACCAGAACTTGGTGATCATATGGAACTAGCTGGGAGCCGAATCCGGAACCCCTAGCTTCGTATCCACGTGTACTGACCACTATACCACGGGGCCGTTTAGTGTTTGTTACTTTATAGTTATCGGTAATTTCCATCAAAAGTGACAGCTGTAAATCACATTACTTGATATAGTAAGTCATGAAAGAAGATCTAGTAGCGTTTCTATCTGTCAGCTAAGGCTCTTTGTATGAAAATTGAACTGTAGTCAAAGTTAAATAACATCTGAAAGACTACGGTTTGAATACCGGCTGGGTTGAAAGACAAAGTAAGTTATATGTGATATTGATAATATATTTCCTGTAAGGTGGATAAAAACAATTTAACAAACTTTATTATATTTTGTATATTTGAAAACTTATCAATATTTCAATATTTAAAAACATAGTAGCATAAATTTCCTCTCGTAGTGTTCCATAGTATTTAATTATTTTCGAGGGTTACATTTATAATACTGGTCCCGCGTGCCGTTTATATAACATTCCTAAAGTTTTCTAAAATCATAGTTTCTAATATACGTTTGTGGCTATGTTTACATAGTACTCCTATGTTTTCTAAGATGATATTTCTAACGCTGGTTTGTGGATATGTTGAACAAGACGAGAGGAAAGGTTTAAAACACGCGACACCATTTATTTCCCGGCATGCCTAGCGTAACCCTCGCCCTGCTTAGTTATAGTAAACTTGTCTCCAGGGCTTAATTCAGTCCTCGCGCAATTTGCTACCACTCATTCATTCACCGGTGTACAGTCATGTGCTTGTAACAGTGTTCTGTGGCACTCATTCATCACCGGGCTGTACAGTCAGGGTTGTGAACAGTGTTCTGTGGCACTCATTCAATCACCGGGTGTACAGTCAGGGGGTTGTATCAGTGTTCTGTGGCACTCATTCAATCACCAGGTGTACAGTCAGGGGGTTGTGATCAGTGTTCTGTGGCACTCATTCACTCAACACTTTCTCTATGATAAGTTTGGACATGTCACAAATAATTGTGGCTGTCACTTTTATAGCATATTTATTTTGTGCACCCCGTTATACTACCCATCCAAGTTATCCACATACTTAATCAAATTGTGTAAGGAGGATTTAAGTATAATTTAAAAGAAATGTACTGACGTTTTCGTGGAGAAACTACGGAAAACTATTGAGTAAAAAATTGTGAAAAGTTTTTTTTTAACAGAGCTTATATTAAATGAAAATATTTATTTTTTTGTGTTTTCTATAAAAATTGAAAATATATATAATTCCCTCATTGTTTTTTCAATTTAAATAAGTTTATTTTAGAAAAAACTGAGAACTACATGTAGTAAAAAAAAATCTAATCTCGGTAAAGTTCAATATTATTAAATACTGGAAGGTTATTATTCAAAGTCACTTTATAAATAAAATATCGTAATTATGTGCATTTCAAATATTTTTAAATAGAGTTAAAATATAATTTTCTAATTAAATTAAATATTAAAATTAGAGATAATCCTTTCAAATCTTCAAATCCTCGAATCCTTAAAGATATTTGAGCTTCATTAATTTGAAAACAAAATTGATTTCATATTGGAAAAAACTAAAAAGTTGTAAATTTTGAATTTGTTTCTTTTCAGAACTATAACCATGCTTACTATTGACATGACCCCAAAAAATTATAGAAAACTCAGTTTATTGCTTAATATTAACAGACATTGTTATATCCTATTATAATAAAATAATGTCGTACGTGAACAAAATTATTGCAATGGTGTTGTGTTTGCTACGTAGGGCTTGTGCTCTTGGGACTTGTTATTGGTGGGATTTGGGATCAGTGAGAATTAAAATTTGTTAAACTGAGCACGTTTCAATATGGATTATATTTTGTAAAGTTATTTTGATCTTGAACCTGAAATTGGATCGTGAATTGCACTCACTTTCGAAATTCCTCATTTCGATTATTTATTTTGCATTAATCTAACTTAAGCTAAGCAAACCATAAACTAACTATACCTAACTTCAAATCTAGAATTTGGTATGATAAGAGCTTATGGTGTAAACTCGAAAGACTTGGCCTCACGCGAGATTACAAGAAAGACGAGGACATTCAACTGATGTGCCCAATGGGCGATGCCTTATCCCTGATCCCTCTCAAGTATGTTGAAGAGGGGCTAGACATGGCTTATATTCATGCAGAATGGTCCAGTCTAGGCAAAACTTGCCGTGGCCGCAAATCCCACTATAGTATTATGGCTGGACGCATATCCCACAGAAATAGGCCTGACTGCAAATCCCCCGAACGCATGTCTCATTCTACCGTTATGTTAGCCACTTACACCTTCATGTTTTCTAAGAATCTGGTTTATATTAAAAATGGATGACTTTTATTTGAGTTTTTCTAGAATTAGAATGTTAATTCAACTTGACCCGTCTCCATAAAACTAAAGCGCATCTGCTGAAGTAATCGTGACAAAGTGGATTCTTACTTTCTAGGTGCATAATTTTCTTGAGTTTATTAACATGATTTATGTTGATATGCCTGGGAATAAACAGAAATTAATCATGAAATTAGCAAGTGTGAACTCGAAATTTATTTTGACAGCACAGAACAATCTAACCTGAACTTTTCCTTTAGGAACAAATCGAGTGTACAGGCCTTATCAATAAATCAAGGAAGAGATGCTTTCATCTCATCTCGTTGGGAATGTAAGCTAGGGAGACGGACGTTTTGATGGATCATTGCGTTATCCCTTTTCATCTTCGCTCGCTCCCGATGACCGTCAGTTGATCGTCCTGCAGATCACGACATGACACGTACACGAGTGATGAAAGAGGATTGATCTTGTGGAAAGTGATCAGCTACGGAGGAAATCCTGCATCTCTTCGTATGAACACTGTGAGAATTATCAGGAAACAAGTCGTATTCAGAGCGTTGTATATATGTTCCTGTAAAAGTTCCAAGACTTTTAAATCTTTTAATTTACCGGCAAATCCTAGCAACACCAATCTAGGATGGTAAAAGGTCGAAATATCATATACAGTTCTTAGATTTTTAACTTTTACCAGGTCAAATGTTTGGGTCAAAGTAATCATAAATAATTTTTAATTAATAAATGTATTTTGAAGTCTGTTACTTTTGTCTTACCGCTAAACATTTTAATTTCTAAAGGCTAGTTAGGTTAGGTTACTAATTCTGAGCCACTACAACACGTGAACAAAGGGTGTGGTTCAAGAAAATGTTAAACCTGCAGAATAGAATTAGGTGGGAAGGAGATTCCTTGTTTTAGTTTTGACAAGATTTCAACGCTAAACCTATAACCTAACCTAAACTAGCCTAACCTAACCTGACTGGACTTGACCTGGTCTAGCCTAAGCTGAACTTACCTGAACTAGCTTAGTCTAACTTAACCTAGCCTAGCCTAACCCATCTTAGCCTATTCAATCTTAAGCTAGCTTAACCTAGCCTATCTTAGCCTATTAGAATTAAAATGCTTGACAGTAAAACAAAATTAACTAACTAAAACAATACATTTAATTAATTAAAATAATACTTATGATTTTTTTATCCATTACAGACTCGGGCTTAAGATATGAGTGAAGAATAATATTGAGCAAGGGACGATTCTTGGATAGCTCAGTGGTCAGATCATTGGCATACTAATCCATGGGTCCCAGGCTCGATTCTCGTGTAAAGGTGTCATTTTTCAATTTAAATAGTAAAATGTTATCACTATCAATGTTATTATTATTATTATTATTATTATTATTATTATTATTATTATTATTATTATTATTATTAGCACCGCGTCTTACTACCCATTCGGGTTATATGCACTTACGCTAATGTGTAATGGTATGGTGATTGTGAGATGAAATGAAGGACCTACAGTTTAACGTGGAATCCGAACCACGGTGGCGGCCTGGCATTCCCCACATTCACAAAATGTCTTGTCAGAGGTGAAGGAAGGGTTTAAACTATCAATGTTGACCACAGAATAAATATTTGTGCACTCTCTTAAAGGCCCTTCCTCTGAAAATTGGATTGTATAAAATATTATCGAGTCAGTTTCCAAGATTACGTCACCAGTAAAGTTTTTGCAATATCCTTAAAAGTTATTTTCAGTCTTACATTTTATCCATTTCAGACCAAACTTTTAATATTTATTTCAAACTAATAAGTTATTTTAGTTTCCCCGAATACACTTTTTTTTATTGAGTTTTCTCAGCATCAGTGGTCCATGGGATGCTTTTAGGGGAGGAAGGTTGGGGTTCAAATCACGGCCGGGGTTAATAAAACTGAGATTGAAACATTGAAATTGTTCTTAAATTTTTATTCACAAATCTCAGAGTAGTGCATAAATGTAGCTAATTTACAGAAAACACGCTGAAAAACTTTAACTTATAGCAGCTATAACATTTGAACCCCTGACCTTGTGTCCCTCTCACCTCCTCTTGTCTTTACTATGGTCTTGTATTCATACGTCAAGCCATGTGAACTGCAACTGTCACTTTTAGAAGATAGTATCCGTGCAGATAAATAATAATAATAATAATAATAATTATTATTATTATTTAGCACCGCGTCCTACTACCCGTTCGGGTTATACGCTTTAAGTACTAATTACGCTAATGAATTAGGAATTGGGAAGGTTGAATTAGAGAAAGTGAACCCGCATTTGCGTGGAGGGAGAGTGGAAAACCATTTAGGAAAAAACCTCAGTTCACCCAACAAAGATTCGAACCTCGATCTCCCCATCCTCAGCAGTCAAGCTCAACACGTCTAACGCGTCAGCCAACTACGCCACCGAGGTGGGTTTTAGCATATTAAAATAAATGTGTATTAAGCCGTATTGGTGGTCGTAAATGTATTTAAAGTATTACTCTTGTGTTATACTGGGTAGCTGAGATATCGGGGTTCAAATACCAGTTGGGAGTATTGTTTTTGCTCCCCTAACCAGTTTCTCACTCAACACTCCATGAAAATTGGGGTACATTTCCTCTAAAATTTTACCTTTCTCATCATTAATTATTAATACATGTGTTAGCCCGAACGGACTCTAAGATTCGGGGAAAAATAACTAAACAAAATAATAATGTTGAATTCATATTAATGAATATAAAATGTGTTTCTATTTTTTGGGAAAAAAACTTCCCACTCGCACTATGACCTAATAAAAACCAATTTGGATAGGTATAAGGCCAGGTCCTCCCTTTTATCAGGTCCTCGACTGACGCATATCTTGAACATGTCGGTTTGGACGGTATCCTGTATCCTTGACGTATCAGATCGCCGCGCCCCACTTCTAGTTAATATTTCACCGTCACAACAAAGAGAGCAACAGGATTAGGATTGTCTGGAAGAGATTCGAACCGAGGACGGTCGTGGCTCAGGAACACATGAATGATGGAAATCAGGGTTGGCAACAATCATACGACGGCGATAAGATGCGAGGATGATACAAGTGTGGACCCGGCCTAACAAGGAGCTATATCACATTTAATGGATGCTGGATTTCATATCCAGAGAGTTGGACTGAAATATTTATCGTTTGTGGATCTTGTTTACAAACAAACGATTTTTATAATGTTCTAGTTCTCGTTCCGATTAGAGAAAAATAACTGTTCCTATTAATTTTGGTTCTTAATTGAGTTAGGCTTGGTTAGTTTATGTTTGTTTCTAGTTCTGGTGTTTACATTTTTATCTAATAGTCGCTCTACCATTATAAAACTCGTGGTTAGAAGAAAATTAAAAACATCATTACAACAAGGTGACCTGGTGGTCTAGGGGTAAGGTGTCAGACTTCTGTGCTGGCGGCCGGGGTTCAATCCTCGGTCCCGGCAAAGATTTATCTGATTACCAAACCCTTCCTTCACCTCTGGCAAGACATCTTGTGAATGTGGGGAATGCCAGGCCTCCACCGTGGTTCGGATTCCACGTTAAACTGTAGGTCCTTCATTTCATCTCACAATCACCCTACCATTACACATTAGCGTAAGAGCGTATAACCCGAACGGGTAGTAAGATGCGGTGCTAATAATAATAATCATTACAACAACAATACAAATTAATTATGTAAAAAAATACAAAATACCGTAACCAAAAATCCTGAAAACAGGTAAAATGGATTATTTCAAAATAAAATTAAGTCAAAGAAATATATAAGCATTTTGAACCTTTTAAGAACCTTTATGAAACTAAAATGATTTCGATTCCAATTCATGTTCAGATTCTCAAGCTAGTTTATTTAATGGGTTCCTGTTCTGGTTCATAAAAAATACCCGTTTTTTTCTGTTATCTGTTCCGGTCCGTGCCGTTGTTAAACCGTGTCAAATAAAGGCAGGAACACGCATCTACAGACGTTGGAGAGGCGCATGGTGTGGAGTAACACTTAATTGTACTCAGTAGCGCGCACTTTTAATGAAAGGGCAGGGAGCCTTTTCACTTCACCACCATCCTCTGAATATATATTCTCAAAAATATCTCACCCTTAGTGCTCTTGTCATTTAAATGAAAGGGCAGAGAGTCTTTTCACTTCACCTCCATCCTCTGAATATATATTCTCAAAACTATCTCACACTTAGTGGCTCTTGTCATTTAAATGAAAGGGCAGAGAGTCTTTTCACTTCACCTCCATCCTCTGAATATATATTCTCAAAACTATCTCACACTTAGTGGCTCTTGTCATTTAAATGAAAGGGCAGAGAGTCTTTTCACTTCACCTCCATCCTCTGAATATATATTCTCAAAACTATCTCACACTTAGTGGCTCTTGTCATTTAAATGAAAGGGCAGAGAGTCTTTTCACTTCACCTCCATCCTCTGAATATATATTCTCAAAACTATCTCACACTTAGTGGCTCTTGTCATTTAAATGAAAGGGCAGGGAGTCTTTTCACTTCACCTCCATCCTCTGAATATATATTCTCAAAACTATCTCACCCTTAGTGGCTCTTGTCATTTAAATGAAAGGGCAGAGAGTCTTTTCACTTCACCTCCATCCTCTGAATATATATTCTCAAAACTATCTCACACTTAGTGGCTCTTGTCATTTAAATGAAAGGGCAGAGAGTCTTTTCACTTCACCTCCATCCTCTGAATATATATTCTCAAAACTATCTCACACTTAGTGGCTCTTGTCATTTAAATGAAAGGGCAGGGAGTCTTTTCACTTCACCTCCATCCTCTGAATATATATTCTCAAAACTATCTCACACTTAGTGGCTCTTGTCATTTAAATGAAAGGGCAGGGAGTCTTTTCACTTCACCGCCAACCTCTGAATGTATATTCTCAAAACTATCTCACCCTTAGTGGCTCTTGTCATTTAAATGAAAGGGCAGAGAGTCTTTTCACTTCACCTCCATCCTCTGAATATATATTCTCAAAACTATCTCACCCTTAGTGGCTCTTGTCATTTAAATGAAAGGGCAGAGAGTCTTTTCACTTCACCTCCATCCTCTGAATATATATTCTCAAAACTATCTCACACTTAGTGGCTCTTGTCATTTAAATGAAAGGGCAGAGAGTCTTTTCACTTCACCTCCATCCTCTGAATATATATTCTCAAAACTATCTCACACTTAGTGGCTCTTGTCATTTAAATGAAAGGGCAGAGAGTCTTTTCACTTCACCTCCATCCTCTGAATATATATTCTCAAAACTATCTCACACTTAGTGGCTCTTGTCATTTAAATGAAAGGGCAGAGAGTCTTTTCACTTCACCTCCATCCTCTGAATATATATTCTCAAAACTATCTCACACTTAGTGGCTCTTGTCATTTAAATGAAAGGGCAGGGAGTCTTTTCTCTTCACCTCCATCCTCTGAATATATATTCTCAAAACTATCTCACACTTAGTGGCTCTTGTCATTTAAATGAAAGGGCAGGGAGTCTTTTCACTTCACCGCCAACCTCTGAATGTATATTCTCAAAACTATCTCACACTTAGCGGCTCTTGTCATTTAAATGAAAGGGAAGATTGTCGTTATTCCCTTTTACTGACCGCGTCTTACCACCCGTTCAGGTTATACGATTATGTTCTAATTACGATAGTGCTTTTATGGATTTAAGGAGGTTGTATTCATAGGAAGGATACCCACATTTGCGTGGATGGAGAGTGTAAAACCGTTTTGGAAAAAAAAACTCCTTTAGAAGACATGACCGATATTCAAACCTTGATCTCACAGTCATTGGCAGTCTATTCTACTTCGAGAACAGTGCCTCAAATCATGTGACCACCGAGACGGCTCCACATAATATTAATTACGCTAATGTATTATGGAGGATTAAGATAGAACTTAGAGGAAAATATATTTGTATTTGCGTGGAGGAAGAGTAGGAGATTATTCAGATAAAAACTCCCTCAGTTTACCTGTTCGAGATTCCAATCTCGGCCTTCCCATCACCATCAAACCAAACTAGATGAATTAAAAATATTTATAAAAAACGGTAGGATTTAAAGTTATATTTGCGATGACCTATGAGCTGTAAACTAAGTAGAAAAAATGTGTATTATATATATATATATCAAGACTTGAAAATATCAGGATATCAGGTGGACAGACAAGATGACAAATGAAGGAGTCCCAACAAGAATGAGTGAGAAGAGAACCATTTTGGATGTGATTCTCCGACACAAAACAAACAGGATTCAACACATCCTTAGGAGGAACTGTTTGCTGTACGACGTCATAGAAGGCAAGGTTGAGGCAAAGAGGAATTTAGGAAGAAGAAGGATTCAAATATTAGATGACTTGGAGGAAAGAAGAAAATTCAGGGAGCTCGAAGGAGGAAGAAGAGGACAAGGCGCATTGGAAATATAAGTTCAGTGACAAAAGGAATGGACATGTCGTGAGACAGAACACCTAATAATAATTATAATTATTACTATTATTTATATAACATAATAAAAGATACTAAGTAGTACAATAATGTATTAATGATAAAATTGAATGTTATAAGCTTGGATTGGGAAACAATGACTGAAAACACTAGAAAAATTAAATGTTGTGGAGTGAAAGTATTGAAGTTAAGAACCATAAAAGGTTAAAAAAATAAGTCAGTTAAATGTTAAAAATGGTGATTAGATTAAAAAATACTGACACGTTAAAATGTGAATTATTAGAGGTTGAAAAATGAAACAAATATATATATATATATATGCAATATTAAAGGTTAAATTGAAACCTATTCTCTCAAATTAAGTGAGCAAGATATTCATAGATCACCCAGCGATGCGTATCATTCCATTTGGAACGTTTCTCCATCATGAGTACAGTCCATATAGAACTCGAGGCCTGTGATATTACAACGAAGTAGCACTGGAATTACTATTAATATAATCAGCAATTGATTAGAACATCACCAATGGCCAAGAAGACTAAGGCATAAGGTCCGATTAGTCTGCTATGTCAGTAATGGGGTGTTGAGTTCGAGTCCTAGCATGAGGTATAAAGGTGTTTTGTACTAAATAGTTTGCCTTTTTCTCTTCCCGAAATGGATACATTTCTAATTAATTCTACCCTCCTTATCCCTACAACATATGCGTATAGCCTGAATATGTAATGAGAAGTGAAGGGAGCTAGGAGCGGTGGTGGGGTGTATGGGGGTAGAGGGGTAACTTTCAAGGTAAAATGTTATCCTTTTTATCTCCCTTTAATGTAACATATATTATTTTTGTATTATTTGATGTCCAAACATCAAAATCAAATGAAACAAATTATTGGCACTACCCATTCAAACACTTCCCCCTCTTCCAATGTTCTGCTCTCTATAGGTTTGTGTACTCCTAGACCAGATCCTAGTTTCCCGGAGTGCAGCTTAGCGCCCAATGACACCCACGCACAAAGGAGACGTATTGGCCGGACAAAACCACGATGACTCGTAAGAAAGTCATGTTTAGTTTCTCAGGGAAGTGAAGTGGTGACTTGTACGCACCTGGGAGCGTCTCAGCTAATCCCTCGCACGCATGTTTTGACACGCAGATATGCGTGAGCTAAGGCGTGATCACGCAACTAGGTGACGGACTAGCGTGGGCTCGCGGGACGGGGGTTGGCCGGGGACAATTGGGGACACTATGGCACAAGGTACCTGGAATTATTGTTCCGGATAAATCTAACACTTCACGGTGTTCCTACACATCTCTGTTAAGGAGTTTCAAGTGGTTTGAACTATATTTAACATTTTTTTCTTGATGAAGAGACCATTATTTGCTCTCTATTTATTGACCAACTTTTGTTTTATAATAAATAGGGGTTTATGAAAGTTCAAAATATAAAAGCTTAAGGTCAAATCTCGACACCCGCATTACTCTTCGTATCTTTGGAACATTTCGAAAGAAGAAGAAAACTAGAATTTATTATTAAAAAAATAGAAATATGACCTTTACCACTATACAGGATGATCCCGGGTTAAATGGCTAAACTTTGGGAAATAGTAGTGGATAAAAAAACTAACTCAAAATGTCTTAAAGAGATCTGCTCGTTTTGGCTTCCCTTTTACGCAAAAGGCCAAAAACTAGATAAAAACACGTTTTCCTGCGGAGGTCCTTGGCAATGACTTAATATTAGTTTTCCTGGAATAAAGATCGTTCTCGCTGGACTCATGGCTGGCCTGTGTGTTCACCTGATTTAACGCCATTATATGTTTTTGTATGGGGAGCTCTCAAGCAAAAAGTGCATCACGTGCCGGTTAGTGACCTTCAATCATCACGACAAAGGATAACGCAATCGTGCGAAGAATTAACGGTCGCACTATGTAGTTCATCCACTCGCTCTGTCATTGATAGGTGCAATACTTTCTCCGGGCTGGAGGTCAATCAATTTGAATCAAAAAAAATAAAATATTGTATTTAATACCTATCTATTTTGTTTTTTGCTGTTTGCGCAAAGCGAAAGCGAAAACCAGAAAATCTCCAAAAGTACATTTTGAGTTAGTTTTTTGATCCCCTACTACTTACCAAATTGTAACCGTTTAACCTGGGAACATCCTGTATACTATTGTTTTAAACACCTTTACTTTACAAGCATTAATGTTTCCAGCCTGTAACCTGGGTCAGTTTTTTATTCAACTCTTATATTTTCTACAACCGGCCTTCTAGGCCTGTCATAGCTTCATCTGCCTTATAATATAACTTAAATCTGGAACAGACACAACATCCAGTCCCCAGACCGTTAATTCATCATTGTGGAAGGGTGAATCCACATCTCACCAATGATTATTTTTTCGACCATGCCGGGAATCGAACCCAGGACCCTTAGTTCAGTAGGCAGACACGCTACCGACTGAGCTAAGGTGTTGGATTTTTTTTAAAACTTAATAAACATATTTTCACACGATTAGTATCGTATAGCCCTAATGAGTTGTCAGGCGTGGTGTTAAAAGGTAAAAACAAAAAACACACTCGTTTATCTGTCCCTTGTTTATCTGTCCCTCGTTGATCTGTCCCTTGTTTATCTATCCCTCGTTTATCTGTTCCTCGTTTATCTGTCCCTTGTTTATCTGTCCCTAGTTTATCTACCCTCGTTGATCTGCCCCTCGTTGATCTGTCCTGGTTTATCTGTCCCTGTTTATCTGTCCCTCGTTGATCTGTCCCTTGTTTATCTTCCCTTGTTTATCTGTCCCTCGTTTATCTGCCCTTGTTATCTGTCCTACGTTTGATCTGTCCCTTGTTGATCTGTCCCTCGTTTATCTTCCCTTGTTTATCTGTCCCTCGTTTATCTGCCCTTGTTTATCTGTCCTTCGTTGATCTGCCCCTGTTTATCTGTCCCTCGTTTATCTGCCCCTTGTTTATCTGTCCTCGTTGATCTGCCTCTTGTTGATCTTTCCCTCGTTTATTTGTCCCTCGTTTATCTGTCCCTCGTTTATTTGTCCCTTGTTGATCTGTCCTCGTTTATCTGCCCTTGTTTATCTGTCCCTCGTTTATTCTGTCCCTCGTTTATCTGTTCCCTTGTTTATCTGTCCCTCGTTTGATCTGTCCCTTGTTTATCTGTCCCTCGTTGATCTGTCCCTCGTTGATCTGTCCCTCGTTTATTTGTCCCTCGTTGATCTGTCCCTCGTTTATTTGTCCCTCGTTGATATGTCCCTTGTTTATCTGTCCCTCGTTGATCTGCCCTCGTTTATCTGTCCCTCGTTGATTTGTCCCTCGTTTATCTGTCCCTCGTTGATTTGTCCCTCGTTTATCTTTCCCCTCGTTTATCTGTCCCTCGTTAATCTGTCCCTCGTTATCTGTCCCTCGTTCTGTCTCGTTGATTCTGTTACTGTCCTCGTTTATCTGTCCCTCGTTGATCTGTCCCTTGTTGTACCCTGTTACTTCGTTTATTTACTGTCCCTCGTTTATCTGTCCCTCGTTGATCTGTCCCGTCTTGTTTATCTGCCCCTCGTTTATCTGTCACTTGTTTATCTGTCCCTCGTTGATCTGTCCCTCGTTTATCTGCCCCTAGTTTATCTGTCCCTCGTTTATCTGACCCTCGTTGATCTATCATCCCTAGTTGATCTGTCCCTCGTTTATCTGTCCCTCATTGATCTGGATTTCCGGTTTATCCGAAATGAAATTCCGCATTAATTAATTTTTTAGTAACAAATTTTATGGGACGAATAATAATTGATGTATTAATATTGTGAAAATGAATTGTTAGTTGAAGGGATATATAATGTTTTTGTAGTGCATTTTCCTTTAATTTCCGAATTATAGTGATTGTTAATCCGTATGACACCTGGTCGCAATCGGGTGGGATAAATGAGGTTAAAGTGTCTATATAAACATTCAGATAATTATGTCAGCTCAAAATAATTTAATGTAATCTATATTTCCTCTAACTTTTCTCATTACCGAGACGCAAGGAGAGCATTTAAATAAAAGTAGTAGTGTTACGTGATAACGATAAAAACTTTATCTTTAACTTCTAATTTGTTTCACATTTAAAAAAATGGCTCTCTTACACACATAAAAATAATCTTTGTTGGGAATATCCATATTTTTACTACTAAAGAAAATTATATGATAAACTAGTAAATTCACTTTAATATTTAATAAACAGCTAAATCATTTATAAAAACAATGGAAAATACTATGGAACGGCAACAATGTTTATTTTAGAACACAAGCTTGTTAATAGAGAAAGTGAAAATTATTGTTTTTCAACAAAATGATGAAAGATTACAAACAAATCGAGCGTCAACTAAACCCTTACGCAGTTTGAAAATATTTTTTTTTACCCAAACTGGTAGATACGTGGGTGGAGGCGTCATTTCACTTTGTATCGTTTGCAGATGAAGGATAGTTTAGGGTTTGAACCCCAGACGGGTGCTGGGGTGATATTTCATAAATGGTTTACCACTCTTATTCCACTCAAATGCTCTTATACTTTCCCTAAATTAGTTATTTATCTTCTCTATCACATTAGCGTCTGTCATAGCGTATTTTTTCAACTGAGATGAGGGTCCCGGCTTTGATTCAAGTCGTGGTTGAAAAATTAATCATTTGAAAAATGTGGGTATACATTTTCACATTGATGAATTAACGGTTGGGGACTGGATGTTGTGCCTGTCCTAGTTTTAAGTTATATTATAAGCCATATGAAGCTACGACAATTCTAGCAATCCGGTATTGGAAAATTTACGGCTTGAATAAAATACTGACACAGGCCACAGGTTGGAAATATTATTGGTTTAAAATCACATTAGCATAATTAATATAAACGCGTGTAACTCATATAGGTGTGACATGCTGTGTGAAGAACAATAATAAAATAAAGTTCTGCCATCTCTTTAACTTATATTTAAATACATTTGATTTGTTAGTTTAAATTATAAATAATATTTAAAAATTATATCTTCAGTGAGAAATAAATATTTTCTGTTGAATATTTATTTTTCGTCGTCATGTATATTTTAATCTGATTAGAAATTTAAATTTCAAAAATGTTTCACTTTAAACTACATCCATTTAAAATATAGGTACAAAATATATATAAAATTGATAATTTAAAAATAATTGTTCATAGTCACAAAATTTAATGATAAATTATCGCTTACCACTCCGGTGGCCGAATGATCTAAGGCGTCAGGCTCATGTTGATGCTGATGCCGGTAGTTCGAGGTTCGAATCCCAATCAGGTCTAGTGGGAGTGTTTTATTCAAAATGGTTACCCAATATCATGTCACGCAAATTCAGGTAAATTACCTTTGGATACTTCCTTCCTCATCACTACCTCATTAGATTAATTAGCTTATATGAGAATAAACTGAACAGGTAGTAAGAGGTGGTAGTAAAAAAAATCATTATATTGGTGCTTTTAATCTACTTACACCACGTCTTACTACCCGTCTGGGCTATCTGCTTACTAACACTAATGGGATAGAGCTCGGAAATGTATATTCTAGAAGGAATATATACCCGCATTTTCATAGGTGGAGTGTAAACAAAACAATCAATGAAAATAATTGGAAAAACTAGTTAGCCTATTGGCAGTATATTATATTGCGAGCATGATTCTTTAGGCTATTTGACCATCAATCATATTTACCAATACAACATCCTGTCACAGTGACTGTATCTTGTAGTGACTGCAATCATGTTCCCCAGTACAACATCTTGTCACAATGACCAACTGTATCTTGTAGTGACTGCAATCATGTTCCCCCAACATCTTGTCCCTATGACCAACTGTATCTTGTATTGACTACAGTCATGTTCCCCAGTACAACATCTTGTCACAGTGACCACCTGTATCTTGTAGTGACTGCAATCATGTTCCCCCAACATCTTGTCTCAATGACCAACTGTATCTTGTAGTGACTACAGTCATGTTCCCCAGTACAATAACTTATCACAGTGACTGTATCTTGTAGTAACTACAGTCATGTTCCCCGGTACAATATATTGTCCCAATTACAACTGTATCTTGTAGTAACTACAGTCATGTTCCTCGGTACAATATCTTGTCCCAATTACAACTGTATCTTGTAGTGACTGCAATCATGTTCCCCCAACATCTTGTCCCAATGACCAACTGTATCTTGTAGTGACTACAGTCATGTTCCCCAGTACAACATCTTGTCACAGTGACCAACTATATCTTGTAGTAACTGCAGTCATGTTCCCCAGTACAACATCTTGTCACAATGACCAACTATATCTTGTAGTGACTGCAGTCATGTTCCCCAGTACAACATCTTGTCACAATGACCAACTGTATCTTGTAGTAACACCAGTCATGTTCCCGAGTACAACATCTTGTCACAATGACCAACTGTATCTTGTAGTGACTGCAATCATGTTCCCCCAACATCTTGTCCCAAGAACCAACTGTATCTTGTAGTGACTACAGTCATGTTCCCCAGTACAATATCTTGTCACAGTGACCAACTACATCTTGTAGTGACTACAGTCATGTTCCCCAGTACAACATCTTGTCACAGTGACTGTATCTTGTAGTAACTCCAGTCATGTTCCCTAGTACAACATCTTGCCACAGTGACTGTATCTTATAGTAACTAGTCATGTTCCCCAGTACAACATCTTGCCACAGTGACTGTATCTTGTAGTGACTGCAGTCATGTTCCCCAGTACAACATCTTGTCACAATGACCAACTGTATCTTATAGTAACTACAGTCATGTTCCCCAGTACAACATCTTGTCACAGTGACTGTATCTTATAGTAACTAAAGTCATGTTCCCCAGTACAACAACTTGTGACAGTGACTGTATCTTATAGTAACTACAGTCATGTTCCCCAGTAAAACATCCTGTCACAATGACCAACTGTATCTTATAGTAACTACAGTCATGTTCCCCAGTAAAACATCCTGTCACAATGACCAACTGTATCTTGTAGTGACTACAGTCATATTCCCCAGTACAACATCTTGTCACAGTGACTGTATCTTATAGTGAATGCAGTCATGTTCTCCAGTACAACATTCTGTCACAGTGACTGTATCTTGTAGTGACTACAGTCATGTTCCCCAGTACAATATCTTGTTACAGTGACCAACTATATATTGTAGTGACTACAGTCATGTTCCCCAGTACAACATCTTGTCACAGTGACCAACTGTATCTTGTAGTGACTACAGTCATATCCTGGTGTGCTATAGACTCAGAAGAGTTCTTGGCGACTGTCGAACGTCTAGAGAAGCAATTGGCAGCTTTGGGACGTTTCCAGCCTCGCCCACGATATTCTAGCTAGCATTTATGAATGAGATCCGGTCTCATTCATGAAATTAGACCTCATAAGTCATACCCGTCACTCCGCGTGCCAACATAGACTCAACATTTAGATCGGTGATAAACTTTCCTTTTTGGAGGGGTTTCTGTTTTTTTCTTTTGACGATTCGTCATTGTGAATGGCACATGCTTAAAAATTGCAATTAGTTCAAAATAAATATTTGGAGTGGCATGCAAAAACGTTTCTGAGACATTTATAATGTTACGCTAGTGTAGTCTTACTGCCCAACCCTAGCTCAATATTAAATCTTCACTCACGCTTTGACGTCATATCTTAGTTTAATGACCAATAAATTTTTTTATAAAATATATATCACCATTAAAATTGAACTGTCACTATCACTACCACTAATCCAACACAACACTAATATTCAAACTACACTTAGCCACGTACTGACATACCACTTTTTTCAGATAAAAGTTTTATTTTTAAAAAATATGATGAATATTCAATGATCCATCAAAGATATATTATAAAATAAAGTTTTTTAAATTATTTATTAAATATTTACATTATAAACCATGATCTAGGAATTTATCAAAGAAAATTGTGAAACCTGGAATATTAACTTGAATATGCGAACCAATTAAAAGGTTTTTTTAACACCACGTCCTACTATTCGGGCTATAAGCTTCTATATTACTTATGCTATATTATATTATATTATATTAGAGGAAATGTAACCATATTTGCTTGAAGAGAGGGTGTAAAACAATTTTGGAAAACCACCCTCAGTACACCCGACCGAGATTCGAACCTCGACCTTCCCGTAATCGGCAGTCTAGTCTACTGCAATAGTAACGCCTTATAACATGCGGCCACCGAAGGGGGGTTTAAAAACATTAATTGTACACTAATAACATTTTTTATATGACACTCCTCTTTCTTTTACTTTTAAACAATATCCAAGCAATTTTGCTAACGAGATTTTTTAAGTTATTGTTCTTTCGTAAATATTTCTGACATATTGACACCTTTTATTTTTTCCTTTTGACTTTAACGATGCCGCCTGACTGTCTACATCTCCGCTTAGAGCCGAAACCATTAGGTACCAATCGGGCTGAGACCTAAATTTCATAGGGTTCCCTCGAGGTGTTTTAGGAATTAGATATAAAACCCTAAAATTAAGGGTAGTTTACTGAAGGGCCAAAAGAGATAAATCGATTTTTTTTAAATGCGCTACAATTTTTTTTATTAATTTGGTATCTAGGCATTGTTAAACATTATAGACAAAATAGCAATTCTTGTTTTCTTATATAAATGACTTTACGGAACTTTAGAGAAGCCGAAATTTATAATTTTATTCATATATTCGCAACTATTTGAGATACGAACGAACCTATCCTGTAAAGTTGTAGTAGGCCCTACTATTAAAAACAAAAATATTTTAATTGGAATATATTTTATACAACCAATATACGTTTTGCTATGGAATACTTTAAAATATGAAATTGATCGTTAATCTACTTTGGGGACAGATAGACTCCTATTTTCTCAGTGGTTATGTAACATTGTATATTATTACATTAATGCTCTTTGATGGAGTGTTTCTGCAACAGTATGTATTATTTCATTTCACAAATCTCACAAGTTCTTATTAAATGTGTCTCTTTTAAGATTAAAGAGAGAGAGAGAAAAATTGTGTGTGGTGCATCGTAGCATTTATTTAATACATCTTACCCACGGCTGAGACCGGTGTAATGAAGGGTAGTATTTTAAAATTGGTCTAGATCGTGTTCATATCGGGCAGTAGAGAGAGTAAGAGAACACTGCCAGAACACAGCGCGTGTTTATATCGGGCAGTAGAGAGAGTAAGAGAACACTGCCAGAACACAGCGCGTGTTCATATCGGGCAGTAGAGAGAATAAGAGAACACTGCCAAGAACACAGCGCGAAGGAACACGATGTTTCACGATCAGCAGCAGTCACTTCGTAGCTCTGTGGTTACAAACGTTTACCATTGGTCTGCAGGTCACTGGTTTGAGTCCATCATTTAACTTAAAAAATAAATTATCATTCGCACCGGTAGGAATACACTCTATTGCTCTCTTGCAATAAAATAAGTATATTTCAGTGTTCCCCAAATAATTGCCCATGGGCACTATGTCACCCCTGTGTACCTGCGACTGTCTCAAACCCATCGCACGACCTTTTAACCGGGATATTAAACAAACGACAACGTAACAACCAGAAATCTTATCGAAGGGAGGTTTTAGGCATTATTCACTCGACAAGTAAACTTTAAATTGTTAAAACCATTTTCAACTTGTATGAACAGTATTTACTTTATTATTATCTTACAGGTAGAGAAAGTATTGTGATCGTAAAACAATTTAACTCAAGGTTTTGATGAATGTTGACGTTTCATGACCCCCGAATCCGAAAATGTAGTTTTGGAGTTTCCGTCTGTCTGTACCTCGGACTAAACTATTTTACCGATCGGGCTAAAACTTGGTATTTAGGATTTTTATAGGGTTGCCCCAATTGTTTTTGGAATTGTATATCTAACCCTAGAATTAAGGGTAGTTTATTGAAGGGCAATAAGTGAAAAAATCGATTTTCTCAACATTAGCTCAAACAAATTTTTGATTAAATTTCATTTCTAAGCATTGATCAATATTACAGAAGCAGACATTTTCTTATTTCCGCAAATATTTAAGATACTAAATAACTTATCATTGTAAAATTGTAGTACTATTAAAAATAAAACCCTTTTATTTGAAATATATCTTTATAAAACTAATAGTTTCTGAGATAGTGGCAACTATATTAATACAATTTTGTGAGCTTTATTTGTATATACACTACTTAGGTTTTAACGTAATAATTCTCTAACACCATATTGTAATTAAATATGAGTAAGTCTCCCAAAAAGTGTATGTTCTTTTTCCTTTAACCTTTTTGGGTAAATGTTTGTACAGCAATGATTTATTTCTGTCATTTTAGACTCATTAGTCAATATTTTCATTTTTTGTTGCTCAAAATATATAAATGAGGAATTTATTAGCAATGCGATGACATGAAGATATGGAACACCTAATAAAATGTCAACAATTTTAACGAAAAGTCAAAATTTTAATACGAAGTTTTGACCCTTGTGGACCCAATATCGATCTTTTTTATTGGTCAAAATATACAAATGAGGGCATTAACTCTTTAAAAATAAAATTATAAAATTTAAAACCGGGAGTCAAAAAATGTCTTACATAAGTATAGCGCAATTTTTGCTCGGGGTTGCTAGTGTATATTATTTCGTTTAACATATATTACGAGTTTTGCGTGTATATCTCCATCTTTAAATATATAGTGAGAATGTCCGTGCGGAGTAAGTACCCTTTTTTTTAAAGTAAACAGGTTTCACTGGTCTAATAGAGTAAATTGTTATAGAAATTTGTTAGATTTATTTGAAGTATTTAACGTTCACTTTCTGAACCGACCATTTATATCAGATATGAGAATGTCTATGAGTGAAAGCGAAAGGGCTTATCAATTTTGCCTGAAAGGTATTCTCACATAATATCAAGGGTTCTTTTACATTCCACAATCGACATGAGACTGACGGCTTTACTTCCCCTCCGAAGGAAGTTGTGCTGCGGAATTTTGATCTCTCAAGAAAAGTTAGTCTACCACAACTGGGTTTGAACCCACAAATATCTGGTCCTGAGGCAAGCACTTTACCCCAAGAACACCAATGTCAACCATATTTTTATAAAATGCAAACACATCTTTTGGAAGTCAACACATTAACATTTTAATATTATATTATTATTGTTAATTTATAGTTTAGGATATTATCTATCAACAGTGACAACTGCAAATGGATATGAGAAAGTAGATCTTCCATATTTTGATATCTTTGATAAGATCGTAACTATAAAAATCGGACCGTATATTTCCCTGTTTTCTAATAAAGACCATATAAAAACCATCTCACCACGATGCGACGACTGATTTGAGCTGTTTTAACTACTTAACTGATGTATTATCAGTGAGAGGTGAGATGCTCTCTAAGACTTGAGAGTAACGGGGCGTTTTTGTTTATTGATTTTAGGGTGTGGGGGGGCCTGATTAAAAAATGTTTGTTGTAAAATAAACATTGGTGATGACCTAGCTTCTCTAACACTTTTATTTTAATATAAATACTAAAACATTTATTGTGGTTATAAGTATTTATTATTAATACTTCAATTAATAACTTCAATTTTCTTATAACAATTAAACTGTCAAGGAAGGTTCCTAACAAATATATTTATTATGAAGGAAATAATTTCAATTGGTTTTTTACACAATGTGCTATAACAGTTTACAGGGAAATTTTATATCAACTGTGAAAAAATAAATGTAATACAACTTATAAATAGTTTTAAAACTGGTTTTACAAAATAAAGTCCTAAGCTGGTGAAATGTGTAAAAGTCATAATATGTTTAATGTAACACTTTAATTACAAAATTATTAAATCAATTTATATGTTCTGAAGGATTAAGGTAATATTTGAAAATAGCTTATCAAGAAATTGGATCAAAAACATTTTACCGTAGAGGGCCAACAATTTTTGCAAACTGCAAACATAATATATGTTAAAAAAAAAGTTAAAAGCTATATACTAACATTGAAGAAGTTGTTACATAAATGATTATTCTTAATATAATGACCTTAAAAACGATTGAAACGATATTGTTATCTTTTGTTGGCCCCTTAATCCTTAAGATAATAACTGTAGGGCTCAGAGATATCTACTTGTACTGCCTGTATTGTTTGTACATTAAATGTACGTGTTTTGGTTATAAAACAATTTTCAGAAAACTTATAACGAAAATGGTTGATAACCTAAAGTTTCTTGTAGGCCGAAATGTGTAAAAACTTGGTTGTTAATAGGCAAGGTTAAATGTAATTATTTCGGCAATCATGAAGAAGAAAACATATTATATAAATGCTCCTTACTACACATTCTTACAATATTCCCTAAAATGTTTCTAACAAAGCTTGGCTTAAAACAAATGTGCATTCATCAAAAGATAACATTCAATTTCTTAACAACAAATAAAATATTAAAGACAGTACATCCTAAATCTCTGTGCGTTCCAAAGCACATAAAGTTAGAAGAGAAGAGATTCAGAAGTACAAGTGAGCTCACACAATAGAGCTCCAAGTAATGATAAATGCCAACGTGGGTAGTAAACAGCATGTTGTAAGTTCCGACATCCATCAAAAGTGTTACCGGGGGCGGCAACCGAAACAAACGTTTGACTACTGTGTGAGAACCCAAACCGGCTCCATTTAACCGACGACGTCTGCTAATAGAGTGGCTTGTTCTACCACTTACGTCAGGCGACATTAATCACCCACAATTACCCTCAAGCTCCTATTTGGACTTGCATTTACACTCGCAGTATTTATGACCACCTTACGTAATTTGAAACTACGTATGTGAATGGAGGAATTTTACTAAACTCACCCATCCACAGGCTGGAAACCATTGATTATGATGATGATTATGATGATGATGTGTGAATATAAAAATAGGATTCAGGCTTGAAGAAACGTTTACAAAATAAACACTTAGTTTTGCAATCAATATAGATAACATTTTACTTTGTTTTTAGTTATATTGGTTCTGTGAAGAATAGACATCAATACCTCCATGTTATTATCGTTACTACAGTCTTACTAGTAGTTTTGTGAACAGTATACCTCCCTCCATGTTATTATCATTACTTGTTGAAATAAGACTATACAATGAACAATTAATCACTCGTCAAAGACTTATGTGCATTTTATTCCTCTATGATTTTGTTTATCATTGTTACTCACGTTGCTATGCCTGAAAAAATGTATCAATAAACTGATTAGATAAGTTCTTACGATATAATTATTCTTTGAATTACTACAGGTTATGGGCCCAGGTATGTGCTCAAAATAAATTAAGTAACTCATTCTAAAACTTCAGTAAGTTATTGTAGTTTAAATGAAAGTATTAAGTTGTGCTCGTCGATTGTGAAAGTGTTCTAGTTCGCGCTGCTAGTTAAACAATATTTTTCTTGTCATGGCAAATTTTGTAAACTATCGTATAGAGCCACTTAAAAAGGATAACTACGATACTTGGAAGCTTCAAGCACAAGCAGTTTTGATAAGAAATGGATTATGGAAATATGTTTCTGGTCAAGAAAAAATGCTCCACAACCAATGATGATGATATAATGAAATGGAAGGAACAAGATCTCAATGCAAGGTCAGATCTTACCTTAATTATATCGCCCAGTGAACTTAGACATATTAAGAACTGTAAATTTTCAAAAGATGTGTGGGATACATTATCAAAACTTTACCAAAGTAAAGGTCCTGCTAGAAAAGCCACTTTATTGAAACAATTGATCCTTCAAAAAATGAATGAGGGTGACGACGTCCGTAATCATTTAAATAAATTCACTGACGCTGTTGATAGGCTTGAAGAGTTGGAAATCAGTATAAATCCCGATCTTTTAAGCATAATGATGCTTTATAGCTTATCTAAATCCTTTGAAAATTTTAGGGTAGCAATTGAGTCCAGGGATAGCTTGCCTACCCCAGAGGACTTAAGAATCAAAATAATTGAAGAGTTTGAAGCCAGAAGCAAAAATGATAGTGTGACATTGGAGGACGCTTTTTTCGGAAAAAATATAAAAAAATCTAAGAACAAAGATCGTTCAAATTATTTTCAAAAACCTACAAATGTTCCCTCAACCTCGCAATTTAAATATAAATGCCATAAATGTGGACGTATTGGTCATAAGGCCGTGAACTGTTGGAGCAACAATAAAAAGGGGGAGTCAACTTTCAAAGTGGAAGAACAGTGCCTTTCTTCTAATTCAGGTGAATCTGAAATTTCATCATGGTGCATTGACAGCGGATGCACTTCACATATGTGTGGAAATAAAGAAAGTTTTCAGGACTTAGTTGAAACCCCTGAACATGGGACTCTTAAATTGGCATCTAAGAATCATACAGCTTCTATTATTGGGACTGGCCTAGTTGAAATCGGAATGAAAGATTCGAATAAAATTAATTTGCCTAATACATTATTTGTACCAAATCTGACCACAAATCTACTTATCAGTATCTAAAGTGACTGATAAAGGGTTCGATGTCCTGTTCAAAAAGAACAAAGCATTAGTAACAGATCCTCAAGGCAATGTAGTACTAGAAGCTAAGAAATCAAATGGGCTATATTATATTAATTCTAAATCTGTAGAAGTAACAAATAAAGCGCATGAAGAACATGAAATAGATAAATGGCATAAAAAACTAGCTCACTTAAATGAAGTAGATTTAAAGTTGGCGTGCAAAAATGAAACATTGGAAGGCTTAGATTTCAAAGAAAGTGACACGTTGAGTGATTGTGAGGTATGTATAAAAGGAAAATTGACCCGAGCTCCTTTTTCTACAAGAAAAGTTCCAGAAAACCTCAAAGTTTTGGAAATAGTGCATTCGGATGTTTGTGGCCCCATGCGTGTTGAATCCCCTGGTGGTTCAAGATATTTTGTAACCTTTACGGATGAGAAAACACGCTACAGCCGAGTTTATTTTTTAAAACACAAAAATGAAGTTCTAGAAGTTTTCAAAGTATATAAAAACGAGGTTGAGAATTTTACAGAAAACAAAATTAAATTTCTGCAATCTGATAATGAAACCTCAGAATACTGCAACAAATACTTTGAGAGTTTTCTAAAAGAATGCGGAATTCAGAGGCGGCTGTCTACACCGTATACCCCTCAACAAAATGGGTTATCTGAGAGGATGAATAGAACCCTACTTGAGAAAGCGCGATGTCTCATGTTGGAGTCAAACGTCCCCCCGTCATTTTGGGCTGAGGCAATTCACACAGCAAACTACCTGCGTAACAGGTCTCCCTCAAGGACCCTTAAAGGTGAAACTCCTTTTCGGAAATGGGTAGGAAGAGTTCCATCGGTTCGACATCTTCATGTATTTGGCAACAAAACCTTCGTTTTGGACAAAAAACCTGGCAAAGGAAAGTTTACTTCCAGAGCAGATGAAGGAATTTTTGTCGGATACTCTGAAATTTCGAAAGCTTATAGAATATGGATGCCCAACGAAAGGAAAATCAAAATCACAAGAGATGTCAGAGTTTTAAACAAAAAATTCTATGACTCAAAGGAGAGAAGAGGAGAAAACATTATAGTAATAGATGATCAACATAATGAGGACAATAAAGAAGTTATTAATGAGGAAAATGTTGATGAAATAACTCTTCCAGCTCCACCTGTTCCAGTTCAAGACCTTGTAGAACTCTCAGACCAAGAAGAGCAAGATCCAGCTGAAGACCAAGTACATTCAAGGCCAAAACGCAACAGGAAACTTCCAATTTGGATGTCAGATTATGATGTGTCAGTCTATTGTCATGTTAAAGATGCATTAGAAGGAGGTGATGGAGAAGCATGGCAAAAAGCTATGAAAGAAGAAATAAAATCTCACTTAAAAAATGATACGTGGGAAATCGTAGATCGAGAAGATGGTGACAATGTGATAGGTAGCAGAATGGTATTAAAAAATAAATATAAAGCCAATGGGGAGCTAGAGAGAAGGAAAGCTCGTCTTGTTGCAAAAGGGTTTGCTCAGCGCCCAGGAATTGACTTTGTTGAAACCTATGCTCCTGTTGCAAAACTGAGCTCAATTAGAGTTCTTCTTGGAGTGGCACTTAATCAAGACATGAAAGTCACTCAAATGGATATTTCGACTGCCTTCCTCAATGGTGAACTTGAAGAAAGAATTTTAATGCAAAAACCAGACATGTTAGAAACATTTTTGTGTGACATAATGATGGAAGAGAGCCACAACAAAGATCACTCTACATTTCTCAAAGCTAAGAAGATGCTAGAAAAGCTTCGAAAATCTGATAATGACAAAGTATGCCTACTTAAAAGAGCAGTTTATGGCTTAAAACAAGCCGGTAGGCAATGGTTTAAAAGGTTAGACTTGAAACTAAAGCAATTGGGTTTCGTTCCCTCACAAGCTGACCCTTGTATATACACATCTACTACTACTAAAGGGCGGGAACAAACGTTGATAGCCATATATGTAGATGACATTATAGTGGCATCAAGAAGTCAGCAACAGCTGAATGATTTAAAGCAAGAACTAACTAAATCCTTTGATATGCGAGACCTTGGAGAACTACATTATTGTTTAGGAATCGAGTTTTGCCACAAGAATGGTATGATTTCAGCATCGCAAACTCGATACATTGAAGAACTTCTCAAAGAATACAGCATGAGTGACTGTAAACCTGTTGCAACTCCAATGGTACCTGGCATAAAGTTACAGAAGAATCCTGGAAATACCGAAAAATATCCCTATCAAAACTTGATTGGTTCACTTATGTATCTGTCTGTGGCTACTAGGCCAGACATAACACACACAGTCAGCTTCTTAAGTCAATACAACACCTGTTTTGGGAAAGAGCATTGGCTGGCTGCCAAAAGAGTCTTGCGCTACTTAAAGGGAACCAAAAATCTCGCACTGGTTTTCAAGAAAACTAATAAACCACTTATTGGGATGGCAGATGCTGATTGGGCAACTGGAGAAGATAGAAGATCTTATTCAGGATACTGTTTCCAGTTTGCAGCGACTTCCATCAGCTGGGAATCAAGAAAACAGAGAACTGTGGCTCTGTCTACAGCGGAAGCAGAATATATGTCATTGACAGAGGCAGCAAAAGAAGCAATACACTTAAAACAGTTACTATACGACATGGGTGTTCCTCACCAGTCAATTGAAATACTTAATGACAATTTGTCTGCACAACATTTGACTAAGAATAACATCGTAAGCTCAAAGTCCAAACACATCAGCATTAGAGAACACTTTATTAGAGAAAAGGTACAAGCCGGAGACATCATCATCAACTACAAGCCAACCGAGACTTTGGAAGCTGATGTTCTCACCAAGGCATTGGCCTCTCCCAGGCATAGTCAACTAGTATGTGCTCTTGGGCTTGGACAACGATTCTGACGAGTGAGGGGGAGTGTTGAAATAAGACTATACAATGAACAATTAATCACTCGTCAAAGACTTATGTGCATTTTATTCCTCTATGATTTTGTTTATCATTGTTACTCACGTTGCTATGCCTGAAAAAATGTATCAATAAACTGATTAGAAAAGTTCTTACGATATAATTATTCTTTGAATTACTACATTACTACAGTCTCACTAGTAGTTCTGTGAACAGTAGACCTCTCTCCCTAGATGTTATTATCGTTAGTACAGTCTTACTAGTAGTTTTGTGAACAGTAAGCCTCCCTCCCTCCATGTTATTATCGCTACTACAGTCTTATTAGTAGTTCTGTGAACATTAGACCCCACTCCATGTTATTATCATTACTAAAGTCTCACTAGTAGTTCTGTGAACAATAGACCTCTCTCCCTAGATGTTATTATCGTTACTACAGTCTTACTAGTAGTTTCGTGAACAGTATACCTCCCTCCCTCCATGTTATTATAGCTACTACAGTCTTACTAGTAGTTCTGTGAACATTAGACCTCCCTCCATGTTATTATCTTTACTACAGTATTAATAGTAGTTCTGTGAACAGTAGACCTCCCTCCCTCCATGTTATTATCTTTACTACATCATTAATAGTAGTTTTGTGAACAGTAGACCTCCCTCCCTCCATGTTATTATCATTACTACAGTCTTACTAGTAGTTCTGTAAACAGTAGACCTCACTACCTCCATGTTATTATCATTACTGCAGTCTTACTAGTAGTTTTGTGAACAGTTGACATCTCTCACTCCATGTTATTATCGCTACTACAGTCTTACCAGTAGTTCTGTAAACAGTAGACATGCCTCCCTCCATGTTATTATCTTTACTACAGTATTAATAGTAGTTCTGTGAACAGTAGACCTCCCTCCCTCCATGTTATTATCGCTACTACAGTCTTACCAGTAGTTCTGTAAACAGTAGACCTCCCTACCTCCATGTTATTATCGTTACTACAGTCTTACTAGTAGTTTTGTGAACAGTAGACCTCCACGCCCACGATATTCTAGCTAGCATTTATGAATGAGATCCGGTCTCATTCATGAAATTAGACCTCATAAGTCATACCCGTCACTCCGCGTGCCAACATAGACTCAACATTTAGATCGGTGATAAACTTTCCTTTTTGGAGGGGTTTCTGTTTTTTTCTTTTGACGATTCGTCATTGTGAATGGCACATGCTTAAAAATTGCAATTAGTTCAAAATAAATATTTGGAGTGGCATGCAAAAACGTTTCTGAGACATTTATAATGTTACGCTAGTGTAGTCTTACTGCCCAACCCTAGCTCAATATTAAATCTTCACTCACGCTTTGACGTCATATCTTAGTTTAATGACCAATAAATTTTTTTATAAAATATATATCACCATTAAAATTGAACTGTCACTATCACTACCACTAATCCAACACAACACTAATATTCAAACTACACTTAGCCACGTACTGACATACCACTTTTTTCAGATAAAAGTTTTATTTTTAAAAAATATGATGAATATTCAATGATCCATCAAAGATATATTATAAAATAAAGTTTTTTAAATTATTTATTAAATATTTACATTATAAACCATGATCTAGGAATTTATCAAAGAAAATTGTGAAACCTGGAATATTAACTTGAATATGCGAACCAATTAAAAGGTTTTTTTAACACCACGTCCTACTATTCGGGCTATAAGCTTCTATATTACTTATGCTATATTATATTATATTATATTAGAGGAAATGTAACCATATTTGCTTGAAGAGAGGGTGTAAAACAATTTTGGAAAACCACCCTCAGTACACCCGACCGAGATTCGAACCTCGACCTTCCCGTAATCGGCAGTCTAGTCTACTGCAATAGTAACGCCTTATAACATGCGGCCACCGAAGGGGGGTTTAAAAACATTAATTGTACACTAATAACATTTTTTATATGACACTCCTCTTTCTTTTACTTTTAAACAATATCCAAGCAATTTTGCTAACGAGATTTTTTAAGTTATTGTTCTTTCGTAAATATTTCTGACATATTGACACCTTTTATTTTTTCCTTTTGACTTTAACGATGCCGCCTGACTGTCTACATCTCCGCTTAGAGCCGAAACCATTAGGTACCAATCGGGCTGAGACCTAAATTTCATAGGGTTCCCTCGAGGTGTTTTAGGAATTAGATATAAAACCCTAAAATTAAGGGTAGTTTACTGAAGGGCCAAAAGAGATAAATCGATTTTTTTTAAATGCGCTACAATTTTTTTTATTAATTTGGTATCTAGGCATTGTTAAACATTATAGACAAAATAGCAATTCTTGTTTTCTTATATAAATGACTTTACGGAACTTTAGAGAAGCCGAAATTTATAATTTTATTCATATATTCGCAACTATTTGAGATACGAACGAACCTATCCTGTAAAGTTGTAGTAGGCCCTACTATTAAAAACAAAAATATTTTAATTGGAATATATTTTATACAACCAATATACGTTTTGCTATGGAATACTTTAAAATATGAAATTGATCGTTAATCTACTTTGGGGACAGATAGACTCCTATTTTCTCAGTGGTTATGTAACATTGTATATTATTACATTAATGCTCTTTGATGGAGTGTTTCTGCAACAGTATGTATTATTTCATTTCACAAATCTCACAAGTTCTTATTAAATGTGTCTCTTTTAAGATTAAAGAGAGAGAGAGAAAAATTGTGTGTGGTGCATCGTAGCATTTATTTAATACATCTTACCCACGGCTGAGACCGGTGTAATGAAGGGTAGTATTTTAAAATTGGTCTAGATCGTGTTCATATCGGGCAGTAGAGAGAGTAAGAGAACACTGCCAGAACACAGCGCGTGTTTATATCGGGCAGTAGAGAGAGTAAGAGAACACTGCCAGAACACAGCGCGTGTTCATATCGGGCAGTAGAGAGAATAAGAGAACACTGCCAAGAACACAGCGCGAAGGAACACGATGTTTCACGATCAGCAGCAGTCACTTCGTAGCTCTGTGGTTACAAACGTTTACCATTGGTCTGCAGGTCACTGGTTTGAGTCCATCATTTAACTTAAAAAATAAATTATCATTCGCACCGGTAGGAATACACTCTATTGCTCTCTTGCAATAAAATAAGTATATTTCAGTGTTCCCCAAATAATTGCCCATGGGCACTATGTCACCCCTGTGTACCTGCGACTGTCTCAAACCCATCGCACGACCTTTTAACCGGGATATTAAACAAACGACAACGTAACAACCAGAAATCTTATCGAAGGGAGGTTTTAGGCATTATTCACTCGACAAGTAAACTTTAAATTGTTAAAACCATTTTCAACTTGTATGAACAGTATTTACTTTATTATTATCTTACAGGTAGAGAAAGTATTGTGATCGTAAAACAATTTAACTCAAGGTTTTGATGAATGTTGACGTTTCATGACCCCCGAATCCGAAAATGTAGTTTTGGAGTTTCCGTCTGTCTGTACCTCGGACTAAACTATTTTACCGATCGGGCTAAAACTTGGTATTTAGGATTTTTATAGGGTTGCCCCAATTGTTTTTTGGAATTGTATATCTAACCCTAGAATTAAGGGTAGTTTATTGAAGGGCAATAAGTGAAAAAATCGATTTTCTCAACATTAGCTCAACAAATTTTTGATTAAATTTCATTTCTAAGCATTGATCAATATTACAGAAGCAGACATTTTCTTATTTCCGCAAATATTTAAGATACTAAATAACTTATCATTGTAAAATTGTAGTACTATTAAAAATAAAACCCTTTTATTTGAAATATATCTTTATAAAACTAATAGTTTCTGAGATAGTGGCAACTATATTAATACAATTTTGTGAGCTTTATTTGTATATACACTACTTAGGTTTTAACGTAATAATTCTCTAACACCATATTGTAATTAAATATTAGTAAGTCTCCCAAAAAGTGTATGTTCTTTTTCCTTTAACCTTTTTGGGTAAATGTTTGTACAGCAATGATTTATTTCTGTCATTTTAGACTCATTAGTCAATATTTTCATTTTTTGTTGCTCAAAATATATAAATGAGGAATTTATTAGCAATGCGATGACATGAAGATATGGAACACCTAATAAAATGTCAACAATTTTAACGAAAAGTCAAAATTTTAATACGAAGTTTTGACCCTTGTGGACCCAATATCGATCTTTTTTATTGGTCAAAATATACAAATGAGGGCATTAACTCTTTAAAAATAAAATTATAAAATTTAAAACCGGGAGTCAAAAAATGTCTTACATAAGTATAGCGCAATTTTTGCTCGGGGTTGCTAGTGTATATTATTTCGTTTAACATATATTACGAGTTTTGCGTGTATATCTCCATCTTTAAATATATAGTGAGAATGTCCGTGCGGAGTAAGTACCCTTTTTTTTTTAAAGTAAACAGGTTTCACTGGTCTAATAGAGTAAATTGTTATAGAAATTTGTTAGATTTATTTGAAGTATTTAACGTTCACTTTCTGAACCGACCATTTATATCAGATATGAGAATGTCTATGAGTGAAAGCGAAAGGGCTTATCAATTTTGCCTGAAAGGTATTCTCACATAATATCAAGGGTTCTTTTACATTCCACAATCGACATGAGACTGACGGCTTTACTTCCCCTCCGAAGGAAGTTGTGCTGCGGAATTTTGATCTCTCAAGAAAAATTAGTCTACCACAACTGGGTTTGAACCCACAAATATCTGGTCCTGAGGCAAGCACTTTACCCCAAGAACACCAATGTCAACCATATTTTTATAAAATGCAAACACATCTTTTGGAAGTCAACACATTAACATTTTAATATTATATTATTATTGTTAATTTATAGTTTAGGATATTATCTATCAACAGTGACAACTGCAAATGGATATGAGAAAGTAGATCTTCCATATTTTGATATCTTTGATAAGATCGTAACTATAAAAATCGGACCGTATATTTCCCTGTTTTCTAATAAAGACCATATAAAAACCATCTCACCACGATGCGACGACTGATTTGAGCTGTTTTAACTACTTAACTGATGTATTATCAGTGAGAGGTGAGATGCTCTCTAAGACTTGAGAGTAACGGGGCGTTTTTGTTTATTGATTTTAGGGTGTGGGGGGGCCTGATTAAAAAATGTTTGTTGTAAAATAAACATTGGTGATGACCTAGCTTCTCTAACACTTTTATTTTAATATAAATACTAAAACATTTATTGTGGTTATAAGTATTTATTATTAATACTTCAATTAATAACTTCAATTTTCTTATAACAATTAAACTGTCAAGGAAGGTTCCTAACAAATATATTTATTATGAAGGAAATAATTTCAATTGGTTTTTTACACAATGTGCTATAACAGTTTACAGGGAAATTTTATATCAACTGTGAAAAAATAAATGTAATACAACTTATAAATAGTTTTAAAACTGGTTTTACAAAATAAAGTCCTAAGCTGGTGAAATGTGTAAAAGTCATAATATGTTTAATGTAACACTTTAATTACAAAATTATTAAATCAATTTATATGTTCTGAAGGATTAAGGTAATATTTGAAAATAGCTTATCAAGAAATTGGATCAAAAACATTTTACCGTAGAGGGCCAACAATTTTTGCAAACTGCAAACATAATATATGTTAAAAAAAAAGTTAAAAGCTATATACTAACATTGAAGAAGTTGTTACATAAATGATTATTCTTAATATAATGACCTTAAAAACGATTGAAACGATATTGTTATCTTTTGTTGGCCCCTTAATCCTTAAGATAATAACTGTAGGGCTCAGAGATATCTACTTGTACTGCCTGTATTGTTTGTACATTAAATGTACGTGTTTTGGTTATAAAACAATTTTCAGAAAACTTATAACGAAAATGGTTGATAACCTAAAGTTTCTTGTAGGCCGAAATGTGTAAAAACTTGGTTGTTAATAGGCAAGGTTAAATGTAATTATTTCGGCAATCATGAAGAAGAAAACATATTATATAAATGCTCCTTACTACACATTCTTACAATATTCCCTAAAATGTTTCTAACAAAGCTTGGCTTAAAACAAATGTGCATTCATCAAAAGATAACATTCAATTTCTTAACAACAAATAAAATATTAAAGACAGTACATCCTAAATCTCTGTGCGTTCCAAAGCACATAAAGTTAGAAGAGAAGAGATTCAGAAGTACAAGTGAGCTCACACAATAGAGCTCCAAGTAATGATAAATGCCAACGTGGGTAGTAAACAGCATGTTGTAAGTTCCGACATCCATCAAAAGTGTTACCGGGGGCGGCAACCGAAACAAACGTTTGACTACTGTGTGAGAACCCAAACCGGCTCCATTTAACCGACGACGTCTGCTAATAGAGTGGCTTGTTCTACCACTTACGTCAGGCGACATTAATCACCCACAATTACCCTCAAGCTCCTATTTGGACTTGCATTTACACTCGCAGTATTTATGACCACCTTACGTAATTTGAAACTACGTATGTGAATGGAGGAATTTTACTAAACTCACCCATCCACAGGCTGGAAACCATTGATTATGATGATGATTATGATGATGATGTGTGAATATAAAAATAGGATTCAGGCTTGAAGAAACGTTTACAAAATAAACACTTAGTTTTGCAATCAATATAGATAACATTTTACTTTGTTTTTAGTTATATTGGTTCTGTGAAGAATAGACATCAATACCTCCATGTTATTATCGTTACTACAGTCTTACTAGTAGTTTTGTGAACAGTATACCTCCCTCCATGTTATTATCATTACTTGTTGAAATAAGACTATACAATGAACAATTAATCACTCGTCAAAGACTTATGTGCATTTTATTCCTCTATGATTTTGTTTATCATTGTTACTCACGTTGCTATGCCTGAAAAAATGTATCAATAAACTGATTAGATAAGTTCTTACGATATAATTATTCTTTGAATTACTACAGGTTATGGGCCCAGGTATGTGCTCAAAATAAATTAAGTAACTCATTCTAAAACTTCAGTAAGTTATTGTAGTTTAAATGAAAGTATTAAGTTGTGCTCGTCGATTGTGAAAGTGTTCTAGTTCGCGCTGCTAGTTAAACAATATTTTTCTTGTCATGGCAAATTTTGTAAACTATCGTATAGAGCCACTTAAAAAGGATAACTACGATACTTGGAAGCTTCAAGCACAAGCAGTTTTGATAAGAAATGGATTATGGAAATATGTTTCTGGTCAAGAAAAAATGCTCCACAACCAATGATGATGATATAATGAAATGGAAGGAACAAGATCTCAATGCAAGGTCAGATCTTACCTTAATTATATCGCCCAGTGAACTTAGACATATTAAGAACTGTAAATTTTCAAAAGATGTGTGGGATACATTATCAAAACTTTACCAAAGTAAAGGTCCTGCTAGAAAAGCCACTTTATTGAAACAATTGATCCTTCAAAAAATGAATGAGGGTGACGACGTCCGTAATCATTTAAATAAATTCACTGACGCTGTTGATAGGCTTGAAGAGTTGGAAATCAGTATAAATCCCGATCTTTTAAGCATAATGATGCTTTATAGCTTATCTAAATCCTTTGAAAATTTTAGGGTAGCAATTGAGTCCAGGGATAGCTTGCCTACCCCAGAGGACTTAAGAATCAAAATAATTGAAGAGTTTGAAGCCAGAAGCAAAAATGATAGTGTGACATTGGAGGACGCTTTTTTCGGAAAAAATATAAAAAAATCTAAGAACAAAGATCGTTCAAATTATTTT
Organism: Timema cristinae; assembly: GCA_039000515.1. Lineage (NCBI taxonomy): Eukaryota > Metazoa > Arthropoda > Insecta > Phasmatodea > Timematidae > Timema > Timema cristinae. The sequence continues at coordinate 6,016,240 of JBCFYV010003508.1, read as the reverse complement.
CAAAAACCTACAAATGTTCCCTCAACCTCGCAATTTAAATATAAATGCCATAAATGTGGACGTATTGGTCATAAGGCCGTGAACTGTTGGAGCAACAATAAAAAGGGGGAGTCAACTTTCAAAGTGGAAGAACAGTGCCTTTCTTCTAATTCAGGTGAATCTGAAATTTCATCATGGTGCATTGACAGCGGATGCACTTCACATATGTGTGGAAATAAAGAAAGTTTTCAGGACTTAGTTGAAACCCCTGAACATGGGACTCTTAAATTGGCATCTAAGAATCATACAGCTTCTATTATTGGGACTGGCCTAGTTGAAATCGGAATGAAAGATTCGAATAAAATTAATTTGCCTAATACATTATTTGTACCAAATCTGACCACAAATCTACTTATCAGTATCTAAAGTGACTGATAAAGGGTTCGATGTCCTGTTCAAAAAGAACAAAGCATTAGTAACAGATCCTCAAGGCAATGTAGTACTAGAAGCTAAGAAATCAAATGGGCTATATTATATTAATTCTAAATCTGTAGAAGTAACAAATAAAGCGCATGAAGAACATGAAATAGATAAATGGCATAAAAAACTAGCTCACTTAAATGAAGTAGATTTAAAGTTGGCGTGCAAAAATGAAACATTGGAAGGCTTAGATTTCAAAGAAAGTGACACGTTGAGTGATTGTGAGGTATGTATAAAAGGAAAATTGACCCGAGCTCCTTTTTCTACAAGAAAAGTTCCAGAAAACCTCAAAGTTTTGGAAATAGTGCATTCGGATGTTTGTGGCCCCATGCGTGTTGAATCCCCTGGTGGTTCAAGATATTTTGTAACCTTTACGGATGAGAAAACACGCTACAGCCGAGTTTATTTTTTAAAACACAAAAATGAAGTTCTAGAAGTTTTCAAAGTATATAAAAACGAGGTTGAGAATTTTACAGAAAACAAAATTAAATTTCTGCAATCTGATAATGAAACCTCAGAATACTGCAACAAATACTTTGAGAGTTTTCTAAAAGAATGCGGAATTCAGAGGCGGCTGTCTACACCGTATACCCCTCAACAAAATGGGTTATCTGAGAGGATGAATAGAACCCTACTTGAGAAAGCGCGATGTCTCATGTTGGAGTCAAACGTCCCCCCGTCATTTTGGGCTGAGGCAATTCACACAGCAAACTACCTGCGTAACAGGTCTCCCTCAAGGACCCTTAAAGGTGAAACTCCTTTTCGGAAATGGGTAGGAAGAGTTCCATCGGTTCGACATCTTCATGTATTTGGCAACAAAACCTTCGTTTTGGACAAAAAACCTGGCAAAGGAAAGTTTACTTCCAGAGCAGATGAAGGAATTTTTGTCGGATACTCTGAAATTTCGAAAGCTTATAGAATATGGATGCCCAACGAAAGGAAAATCAAAATCACAAGAGATGTCAGAGTTTTAAACAAAAAATTCTATGACTCAAGGAGAGAAGAGGAGAAAACATTATAGTAATAGATGATCAACATAATGAGGACAATAAAGAAGTTATTAATGAGGAAAATGTTGATGAAATAACTCTTCCAGCTCCACCTGTTCCAGTTCAAGACCTTGTAGAACTCTCAGACCAAGAAGAGCAAGATCCAGCTGAAGACCAAGTACATTCAAGGCCAAAACGCAACAGGAAACTTCCAATTTGGATGTCAGATTATGATGTGTCAGTCTATTGTCATGTTAAAGATGCATTAGAAGGAGGTGATGGAGAAGCATGGCAAAAAGCTATGAAAGAAGAAATAAAATCTCACTTAAAAAATGATACGTGGGAAATCGTAGATCGAGAAGATGGTGACAATGTGATAGGTAGCAGAATGGTATTAAAAAATAAATATAAAGCCAATGGGGAGCTAGAGAGAAGGAAAGCTCGTCTTGTTGCAAAAGGGTTTGCTCAGCGCCCAGGAATTGACTTTGTTGAAACCTATGCTCCTGTTGCAAAACTGAGCTCAATTAGAGTTCTTCTTGGAGTGGCACTTAATCAAGACATGAAAGTCACTCAAATGGATATTTCGACTGCCTTCCTCAATGGTGAACTTGAAGAAAGAATTTTAATGCAAAAACCAGACATGTTAGAAACATTTTTGTGTGACATAATGATGGAAGAGAGCCACAACAAAGATCACTCTACATTTCTCAAAGCTAAGAAGATGCTAGAAAAGCTTCGAAAATCTGATAATGACAAAGTATGCCTACTTAAAAGAGCAGTTTATGGCTTAAAACAAGCCGGTAGGCAATGGTTTAAAAGGTTAGACTTGAAACTAAAGCAATTGGGTTTCGTTCCCTCACAAGCTGACCCTTGTATATACACATCTACTACTACTAAAGGGCGGGAACAAACGTTGATAGCCATATATGTAGATGACATTATAGTGGCATCAAGAAGTCAGCAACAGCTGAATGATTTAAAGCAAGAACTAACTAAATCCTTTGATATGCGAGACCTTGGAGAACTACATTATTGTTTAGGAATCGAGTTTTGCCACAAGAATGGTATGATTTCAGCATCGCAAACTCGATACATTGAAGAACTTCTCAAAGAATACAGCATGAGTGACTGTAAACCTGTTGCAACTCCAATGGTACCTGGCATAAAGTTACAGAAGAATCCTGGAAATACCGAAAAATATCCCTATCAAAACTTGATTGGTTCACTTATGTATCTGTCTGTGGCTACTAGGCCAGACATAACACACACAGTCAGCTTCTTAAGTCAATACAACACCTGTTTTGGGAAAGAGCATTGGCTGGCTGCCAAAAGAGTCTTGCGCTACTTAAAGGGAACCAAAAATCTCGCACTGGTTTTCAAGAAAACTAATAAACCACTTATTGGGATGGCAGATGCTGATTGGGCAACTGGAGAAGATAGAAGATCTTATTCAGGATACTGTTTCCAGTTTGCAGCGACTTCCATCAGCTGGGAATCAAGAAAACAGAGAACTGTGGCTCTGTCTACAGCGGAAGCAGAATATATGTCATTGACAGAGGCAGCAAAAGAAGCAATACACTTAAAACAGTTACTATACGACATGGGTGTTCCTCACCAGTCAATTGAAATACTTAATGACAATTTGTCTGCACAACATTTGACTAAGAATAACATCGTAAGCTCAAAGTCCAAACACATCAGCATTAGAGAACACTTTATTAGAGAAAAGGTACAAGCCGGAGACATCATCATCAACTACAAGCCAACCGAGACTTTGGAAGCTGATGTTCTCACCAAGGCATTGGCCTCTCCCAGGCATAGTCAACTAGTATGTGCTCTTGGGCTTGGACAACGATTCTGACGAGTGAGGGGGAGTGTTGAAATAAGACTATACAATGAACAATTAATCACTCGTCAAAGACTTATGTGCATTTTATTCCTCTATGATTTTGTTTATCATTGTTACTCACGTTGCTATGCCTGAAAAAATGTATCAATAAACTGATTAGATAAGTTCTTACGATATAATTATTCTTTGAATTACTACATTACTACAGTCTCACTAGTAGTTCTGTGAACAGTAGACCTCTCTCCCTAGATGTTATTATCGTTAGTACAGTCTTACTAGTAGTTTTGTGAACAGTAAGCCTCCCTCCCTCCATGTTATTATCGCTACTACAGTCTTATTAGTAGTTCTGTGAACATTAGACCCCACTCCATGTTATTATCATTACTAAAGTCTCACTAGTAGTTCTGTGAACAATAGACCTCTCTCCCTAGATGTTATTATCGTTACTACAGTCTTACTAGTAGTTTCGTGAACAGTATACCTCCCTCCCTCCATGTTATTATAGCTACTACAGTCTTACTAGTAGTTCTGTGAACATTAGACCTCCCTCCATGTTATTATCTTTACTACAGTATTAATAGTAGTTCTGTGAACAGTAGACCTCCCTCCCTTCATGTTATTATCTTTACTACATCATTAATAGTAGTTTTGTGAACAGTAGACCTCCCTCCCTCCATGTTATTATCATTACTACAGTCTTACTAGTAGTTCTGTAAACAGTAGACCTCACTACCTCCATGTTATTATCATTACTGCAGTCTTACTAGTAGTTTTGTGAACAGTTGACATCTCTCACTCCATGTTATTATCGCTACTACAGTCTTACCAGTAGTTCTGTAAACAGTAGACATGCCTCCCTCCATGTTATTATCTTTACTACAGTATTAATAGTAGTTCTGTGAACAGTAGACCTCCCTCCCTCCATGTTATTATCGCTACTACAGTCTTACCAGTAGTTCTGTAAACAGTAGACCTCCCTACCTCCATGTTATTATCGTTACTACAGTCTTACTAGTAGTTTTGTGAACAGTAGACCTCCACGCCCACGATATTCTAGCTAGCATTTATGAATGAGATCCGGTCTCATTCATGAAATTAGACCTCATAAGTCATACCCGTCACTCCGCGTGCCAACATAGACTCAACATTTAGATCGGTGATAAACTTTCCTTTTTGGAGGGGTTTCTGTTTTTTTCTTTTGACGATTCGTAAATATTTGGAGTGGCATGCAAAAACGTTTCTGAGACATTTATAATGTTACGCTAGTGTAGTCTTACTGCCCAACCCTAGCTCAATATTAAATCTTCACTCACGCTTTGACGTCATATCTTAGTTTAATGACCAATAAATTTTTTTATAAAATATATATCACCATTAAAATTGAACTGTCACTATCACTACCACTAATCCAACACAACACTAATATTCAAACTACACTTAGCCACGTACTGACATACCACTTTTTTCAGATAAAAGTTTTATTTTTAAAAAATATGATGAATATTCAATGATCCATCAAAGATATATTATAAAATAAAGTTTTTTAAATTATTTATTAAATATTTACATTATAAACCATGATCTAGGAATTTATCAAAGAAAATTGTGAAACCTGGAATATTAACTTGAATATGCGAACCAATTAAAAGGTTTTTTTAACACCACGTCCTACTATTCGGGCTATAAGCTTCTATATTACTTATGCTATATTATATTATATTATATTAGAGGAAATGTAACCATATTTGCTTGAAGAGAGGGTGTAAAACAATTTTGGAAAACCACCCTCAGTACACCCGACCGAGATTCGAACCTCGACCTTCCCGTAATCGGCAGTCTAGTCTACTGCAATAGTAACGCCTTATAACATGCGGCCACCGAAGGGGGGTTTAAAAACATTAATTGTACACTAATAACATTTTTTATATGACACTCCTCTTTCTTTTACTTTTAAACAATATCCAAGCAATTTTGCTAACGAGATTTTTTAAGTTATTGTTCTTTCGTAAATATTTCTGACATATTGACACCTTTTATTTTTTCCTTTTGACTTTAACGATGCCGCCTGACTGTCTACATCTCCGCTTAGAGCCGAAACCATTAGGTACCAATCGGGCTGAGACCTAAATTTCATAGGGTTCCCTCGAGGTGTTTTAGGAATTAGATATAAAACCCTAAAATTAAGGGTAGTTTACTGAAGGGCCAAAAGAGATAAATCGATTTTTTTTAAATGCGCTACAATTTTTTTTATTAATTTGGTATCTAGGCATTGTTAAACATTATAGACAAAATAGCAATTCTTGTTTTCTTATATAAATGACTTTACGGAACTTTAGAGAAGCCGAAATTTATAATTTTATTCATATATTCGCAACTATTTGAGATACGAACGAACCTATCCTGTAAAGTTGTAGTAGGCCCTACTATTAAAAACAAAAATATTTTAATTGGAATATATTTTATACAACCAATATACGTTTTGCTATGGAATACTTTAAAATATGAAATTGATCGTTAATCTACTTTGGGGACAGATAGACTCCTATTTTCTCAGTGGTTATGTAACATTGTATATTATTACATTAATGCTCTTTGATGGAGTGTTTCTGCAACAGTATGTATTATTTCATTTCACAAATCTCACAAGTTCTTATTAAATGTGTCTCTTTTAAGATTAAAGAGAGAGAGAGAGAGAGAAAAATTGTGTGTGGTGCATCGTAGCATTTATTTAATACATCTTACCCACGGCTGAGACCGGTGTAATGAAGGGTAGTATTTTAAAATTGGTCTAGATCGTGTTCATATCGGGCAGTAGAGAGAGTAAGAGAACACTGCCAGAACACAGCGCGTGTTTATATCGGGCAGTAGAGAGAGTAAGAGAACACTGCCAGAACACAGCGCGTGTTCATATCGGGCAGTAGAGAGAATAAGAGAACACTGCCAAGAACACAGCGCGAAGGAACACGATGTTTCACGATCAGCAGCAGTCACTTCGTAGCTCTGTGGTTACAAACGTTTACCATTGGTCTGCAGGTCACTGGTTTGAGTCCATCATTTAACTTAAAAAATAAATTATCATTCGCACCGGTAGGAATACACTCTATTGCTCTCTTGCAATAAAATAAGTATATTTCAGTGTTCCCCAAATAATTGCCCATGGGCACTATGTCACCCCTGTGTACCTGCGACTGTCTCAAACCCATCGCACGACCTTTTAACCGGGATATTAAACAAACGACAACGTAACAACCAGAAATCTTATCGAAGGGAGGTTTTAGGCATTATTCACTCGACAAGTAAACTTTAAATTGTTAAAACCATTTTCAACTTGTATGAACAGTATTTACTTTATTATTATCTTACAGGTAGAGAAAGTATTGTGATCGTAAAACAATTTAACTCAAGGTTTTGATGAATGTTGACGTTTCATGACCCCGAATCCGAAAATGTAGTTTTGGAGTTTCCGTCTGTCTGTACCTCGGACTAAACTATTTTACCGATCGGGCTAAAACTTGGTATTTAGGATTTTTATAGGGTTGCCCCAATTGTTTTTGGAATTGTATATCTAACCCTAGAATTAAGGGTAGTTTATTGAAGGGCAATAAGTGAAAAAATCGATTTTCTCAACATTAGCTCAACAAATTTTTGATTAAATTTCATTTCTAAGCATTGATCAATATTACAGAAGCAGACATTTTCTTATTTCCGCAAATATTTAAGATACTAAATACCTTATCATTGTAAAATTGTAGTACTATTAAAAATAAAACCCTTTTATTTGAAATATATCTTTATAAAACTAATAGTTTCTGAGATAGTGGCAACTATATTAATACAATTTTGTGAGCTTTATTTGTATATACACTACTTAGGTTTTAACGTAATAATTCTCTAACACCATATTGTAATTAAATATTAGTAAGTCTCCCAAAAAGTGTATGTTCTTTTTCCTTTAACCTTTTTGGGTAAATGTTTGTACAGCAATGATTTATTTCTGTCATTTTAGACTCATTAGTCAATATTTTCATTTTTTGTTGCTCAAAATATATAAATGAGGAATTTATTAGCAATGCGATGACATGAAGATATGGAACACCTAATAAAATGTCAACAATTTTAACGAAAAGTCAAAATTTTAATACGAAGTTTTGACCCTTGTGGACCCAATATCGATCTTTTTTATTGGTCAAAATATACAAATGAGGGCATTAACTCTTTAAAAATAAAATTATAAAATTTAAAACCGGGAGTCAAAAAATGTCTTACATAAGTATAGCGCAATTTTTGCTCGGGGTTGCTAGTGTATATTATTTCGTTTAACATATATTACGAGTTTTGCGTGTATATCTCCATCTTTAAATATATAGTGAGAATGTCCGTGCGGAGTAAGTACCCTTTTTTTTTTAAAGTAAACAGGTTTCACTGGTCTAATAGAGTAAATTGTTATAGAAATTTGTTAGATTTATTTGAAGTATTTAACGTTCACTTTCTGAACCGACCATTTATATCAGATATGAGAATGTCTATGAGTGAAAGCGAAAGGGCTTATCAATTTTGCCTGAAAGGTATTCTCACATAATATCAAGGGTTCTTTTACATTCCACAATCGACATGAGACTGACGGCTTTACTTCCCCTCCGAAGGAAGTTGTGCTGCGGAATTTTGATCTCTCAAGAAAAGTTAGTCTACCACAACTGGGTTTGAACCCACAAATATCTGGTCCTGAGGCAAGCACTTTACCCCAAGAACACCAATGTCAACCATATTTTTATAAAATGCAAACACATCTTTTGGAAGTCAACACATTAACATTTTAATATTATATTATTATTGTTAATTTATAGTTTAGGATATTATCTATCAACAGTGACAACTGCAAATGGATATGAGAAAGTAGATCTTCCATATTTTGATATCTTTGATAAGATCGTAACTATAAAAATCGGACCGTATATTTCCCTGTTTTCTAATAAAGACCATATAAAAACCATCTCACCACGATGCGACGACTGATTTGAGCTGTTTTAACTACTTAACTGATGTATTATCAGTGAGAGGTGAGATGCTCTCTAAGACTTGAGAGTAACGGGGCGTTTTTGTTTATTGATTTTAGGGTGTGGGGGGGCCTGATTAAAAAATGTTTGTTGTAAAATAAACATTGGTGATGACCTAGCTTCTCTAACACTTTTATTTTAATATAAATACTAAAACATTTATTGTGGTTATAAGTATTTATTATTAATACTTCAATTAATAACTTCAATTTTCTTATAACAATTAAACTGTCAAGGAAGGTTCCTAACAAATATATTTATTATGAAGGAAATAATTTCAATTGGTTTTTTACACAATGTGCTATAACAGTTTACAGGGAAATTTTATATCAACTGTGAAAAAATAAATGTAATACAACTTATAAATAGTTTTAAAACTGGTTTTACAAAATAAAGTCCTAAGCTGGTGAAATGTGTAAAAGTCATAATATGTTTAATGTAACACTTTAATTACAAAATTATTAAATCAATTTATATGTTCTGAAGGATTAAGGTAATATTTGAAAATAGCTTATCAAGAAATTGGATCAAAAACATTTTACCGTAGAGGGCCAACAATTTTTGCAAACTGCAAACATAATATATGTTAAAAAAAAAGTTAAAAGCTATATACTAACATTGAAGAAGTTGTTACATAAATGATTATTCTTAATATAATGACCTTAAAAACGATTGAAACGATATTGTTATCTTTTGTTGGCCCCTTAATCCTTAAGATAATAACTGTAGGGCTCAGAGATATCTACTTGTACTGCCTGTATTGTTTGTACATTAAATGTACGTGTTTTGGTTATAAAACAATTTTCAGAAAACTTATAACGAAAATGGTTGATAACCTAAAGTTTCTTGTAGGCCGAAATGTGTAAAAACTTGGTTGTTAATAGGCAAGGTTAAATGTAATTATTTCGGCAATCATGAAGAAGAAAACATATTATATAAATGCTCCTTACTACACATTCTTACAATATTCCCTAAAATGTTTCTAACAAAGCTTGGCTTAAAACAAATGTGCATTCATCAAAAGATAACATTCAATTTCTTAACAACAAATAAAATATTAAAGACAGTACATCCTAAATCTCTGTGCGTTCCAAAGCACATAAAGTTAGAAGAGAAGAGATTCAGAAGTACAAGTGAGCTCACACAATAGAGCTCCAAGTAATGATAAATGCCAACGTGGGTAGTAAACAGCATGTTGTAAGTTCCGACATCCATCAAAAGTGTTACCGGGGGCGGCAACCGAAACAAACGTTTGACTACTGTGTGAGAACCCAAACCGGCTCCATTTAACCGACGACGTCTGCTAATAGAGTGGCTTGTTCTACCACTTACGTCAGGCGACATTAATCACCCACAATTACCCTCAAGCTCCTATTTGGACTTGCATTTACACTCGCAGTATTTATGACCACCTTACGTAATTTGAAACTACGTATGTGAATGGAGGAATTTTACTAAACTCACCCATCCACAGGCTGGAAACCATTGATTATGATGATGATTATGATGATGATGTGTGAATATAAAAATAGGATTCAGGCTTGAAGAAACGTTTACAAAATAAACACTTAGTTTTGCAATCAATATAGATAACATTTTACTTTGTTTTTAGTTATATTGGTTCTGTGAAGAATAGACATCAATACCTCCATGTTATTATCGTTACTACAGTCTTACTAGTAGTTTTGTGAACAGTATACCTCCCTCCATGTTATTATCATTACTTGTTGAAATAAGACTATACAATGAACAATTAATCACTCGTCAAAGACTTATGTGCATTTTATTCCTCTATGATTTTGTTTATCATTGTTACTCACGTTGCTATGCCTGAAAAAATGTATCAATAAACTGATTAGATAAGTTCTTACGATATAATTATTCTTTGAATTACTACAGGTTATGGGCCCAGGTATGTGCTCAAAATAAATTAAGTAACTCATTCTAAAACTTCAGTAAGTTATTGTAGTTTAAATGAAAGTATTAAGTTGTGCTCGTCGATTGTGAAAGTGTTCTAGTTCGCGCTGCTAGTTAAACAATATTTTCTTGTCATGGCAAATTTTGTAAACTATCGTATAGAGCCACTTAAAAAGGATAACTACGATACTTGGAAGCTTCAAGCACAAGCAGTTTTGATAAGAAATGGATTATGGAAATATGTTTCTGGTCAAGAAAAAATGCTCCACAACCAATGATGATGATATAATGAAATGGAAGGAACAAGATCTCAATGCAAGGTCAGATCTTACCTTAATTATATCGCCCAGTGAACTTAGACATATTAAGAACTGTAAATTTTCAAAAGATGTGTGGGATACATTATCAAAACTTTACCAAAGTAAAGGTCCTGCTAGAAAAGCCACTTTATTGAAACAATTGATCCTTCAAAAAATGAATGAGGGTGACGACGTCCGTAATCATTTAAATAAATTCACTGACGCTGTTGATAGGCTTGAAGAGTTGGAAATCAGTATAAATCCCGATCTTTTAAGCATAATGATGCTTTATAGCTTATCTAAATCCTTTGAAAATTTTAGGGTAGCAATTGAGTCCAGGGATAGCTTGCCTACCCCAGAGGACTTAAGAATCAAAATAATTGAAGAGTTTGAAGCCAGAAGCAAAAATGATAGTGTGACATTGGAGGACGCTTTTTTCGGAAAAAATATAAAAAAATCTAAGAACAAAGATCGTTCAAATTATTTTCAAAAACCTACAAATGTTCCCTCAACCTCGCAATTTAAATATAAATGCCATAAATGTGGACGTATTGGTCATAAGGCCGTGAACTGTTGGAGCAACAATAAAAAGGGGGAGTCAACTTTCAAAGTGGAAGAACAGTGCCTTTCTTCTAATTCAGGTGAATCTGAAATTTCATCATGGTGCATTGACAGCGGATGCACTTCACATATGTGTGGAAATAAAGAAAGTTTTCAGGACTTAGTTGAAACCCCTGAACATGGGACTCTTAAATTGGCATCTAAGAATCATACAGCTTCTATTATTGGGACTGGCCTAGTTGAAATCGGAATGAAAGATTCGAATAAAATTAATTTGCCTAATACATTATTTGTACCAAATCTGACCACAAATCTACTTATCAGTATCTAAAGTGACTGATAAAGGGTTCGATGTCCTGTTCAAAAAGAACAAAGCATTAGTAACAGATCCTCAAGGCAATGTAGTACTAGAAGCTAAGAAATCAAATGGGCTATATTATATTAATTCTAAATCTGTAGAAGTAACAAATAAAGCGCATGAAGAACATGAAATAGATAAATGGCATAAAAAACTAGCTCACTTAAATGAAGTAGATTTAAAGTTGGCGTGCAAAAATGAAACATTGGAAGGCTTAGATTTCAAAGAAAGTGACACGTTGAGTGATTGTGAGGTATGTATAAAAGGAAAATTGACCCGAGCTCCTTTTTCTACAAGAAAAGTTCCAGAAAACCTCAAAGTTTTGGAAATAGTGCATTCGGATGTTTGTGGCCCCATGCGTGTTGAATCCCCTGGTGGTTCAAGATATTTTGTAACCTTTACGGATGAGAAAACACGCTACAGCCGAGTTTATTTTTTAAAACACAAAAATGAAGTTCTAGAAGTTTTCAAAGTATATAAAAACGAGGTTGAGAATTTTACAGAAAACAAAATTAAATTTCTGCAATCTGATAATGAAACCTCAGAATACTGCAACAAATACTTTGAGAGTTTTCTAAAAGAATGCGGAATTCAGAGGCGGCTGTCTACACCGTATACCCCTCAACAAAATGGGTTATCTGAGAGGATGAATAGAACCCTACTTGAGAAAGCGCGATGTCTCATGTTGGAGTCAAACGTCCCCCCGTCATTTTGGGCTGAGGCAATTCACACAGCAAACTACCTGCGTAACAGGTCTCCCTCAAGGACCCTTAAAGGTGAAACTCCTTTTCGGAAATGGGTAGGAAGAGTTCCATCGGTTCGACATCTTCATGTATTTGGCAACAAAACCTTCGTTTTGGACAAAAAACCTGGCAAAGGAAAGTTTACTTCCAGAGCAGATGAAGGAATTTTTGTCGGATACTCTGAAATTTCGAAAGCTTATAGAATATGGATGCCCAACGAAAGGAAAATCAAAATCACAAGAGATGTCAGAGTTTTTAAACAAAAAATTCTATGACTCAAAGGAGAGAAGAGGAGAAAACATTATAGTAATAGATGATCAACATAATGAGGACAATAAAGAAGTTATTAATGAGGAAAATGTTGATGAAATAACTCTTCCAGCTCCACCTGTTCCAGTTCAAGACCTTGTAGAACTCTCAGACCAAGAAGAGCAAGATCCAGCTGAAGACCAAGTACATTCAAGGCCAAAACGCAACAGGAAACTTCCAATTTGGAT